>DWQW01002954.1:0-24507 GCA_018249695.1 Heliconius erato demophoon
GTATTTTATTACAATTGAATTAGCGGTTTGGCCCTGATTGCGTAACAGACAGACAGACAGACAGACAGACAGACAGACAGACAGACAGACAGAGTTACTTTCGAATTTATAATATAGGTATGGATAATATATAGCGATATATAATTTTTAAAGGATTTTTTTATGATTGCGACCCCACTTTCCGTCGAATTCTGGAGGCATCAGTGGCGGAACTAAACATCGCGCTTTTGCCTCGACATCAGAGCGAAGAAATTAAAATATAAATGTAAATAAATATTTCACTTCCTCGAGTAGGGATCGACTCCACAACCAGTCGCATTTGCAGCCACACTTTGTACCAATGCGCCACGACTGGCCTAAATTATAGTAAAAACTATAAATAAATTTAAGCATAGATATATCCTAATAATCGGCACATCATCCTCAATCCTCAGTACAAACGAATCATCATATAAATAAGATATTGATGTATGCAGATAGTTTTCTCTCGCCTTTTGAATATTCATAGATGCAACCTTCTATAATGGCGGCGTGTGGGCAAATAAAAGCGGTGATTGCGACGATCGGTATTGCAATATATTTTAATTAGAGAACTTCCTTATTAGAACATCGATATCTTAATGTCTTTATAACTTTATTACGATCGGTTTTGATTAGTCAATAATCAAAATGGAGTTTAGTAAGCGTGAAGCTCTTAGGTTATAAGGATGGGAGCTATCATTTGGGACATCCATAGATGTTTTGTGTTATAAAATGAGGTAGAAATAAGTAGTTTTTTATTTTTCCCGATAGAAATAAGAGAAGATAATTAGATTAAAATTTGTGCTTTTAAACTTGATAATTTTTTTTGGTTACAATTTTATCCTTTAGGTAACCTAACATATATTATTCTTTTATGGAAAGTAGTTTAAGATTTAGCAAAAAAATGTTTTCTTTAGTTGGGATTAAAAATAACTGTACCAAAATTGAACGTACGTTTATAAATGTCTGCAACTTTTAAACCCTAACTTATAGTGAGACCGTCGTGGCCCAGAGGCACAAGGGTGTGACTGTAATGCGACGGTTGTGGGTTCGATCCTCACTCGAGGAAATGAAATGTTTATTTAAATGTATATTTCTATTTCTTCGCTCTGGTGTCGAGGCAAAGAGCGGCATTGAGTTCCGCCATTCAACACGCAATGCTTCCAGGATTCGCCAGAAAGTGGGGAACGGAGTGTCTTAATATTAGGTTCCCTCTGCCTACCATGCTGTGTGCGGGATACAGCGTGAACCTGATTAAAAATATATATTATTAATTCTAACAAAAAGATTATTTAAGACAAAGCCATCTGTAGTCGTATATAGTTCAAGGTTTAGCAAAAACTCGTGCGATTCTAATGGATGATAAATCATAATTTACAAACAAAGGTTAGCTCCTTGGCGTAGGAACAAGGTGAACGTTCTGTCGCTGTATAAGGATAAGTTATATCATTTAAGTTAGTATCACGTAATCACACGTATCACGTATCACAGAATCACGTATGCTTTATCAGAGCCCACGTGTTTGTGGTCTGAGTAAGGCGCTCTCGACATTGCTGCGACGTGACTGTTGCTTTTTTTTTTGGTTTGGGAAAATTAAATAGGTTAAAGTGACTATAAATTTGCTAGCAAACGGTTTCAACTTAAAAAAAATGGTAAAATAAAATAAAGACTTGTTAAATATTTTCTAGAAAACTAAATATTTAAGATAAATTTTAAAAAGCAACTCTTGTTGTTATACAGAGAATTTCTCTATTAATTTATATAACATTTTTTGTATACTACCTACACTAATAATTATAATCTGTACTAATATTATGAAGCTAAAAAATTTTGTTTCTTTGAAAGCAATAATCCCAGGAACTGCTTGTCCGGTTTGAAAAAATATTTTTTATCTTATCCTCGATAAATGGACTATCTAAGACTAGTCTAGCAGAGTCTACAAACTATATTACATGACATTAATAATTCCCTCGATTAGGAATCGAACCCATAAGCTCTCTTTAACAGTCACACGCTCACACCTCTGCGCCACGTATGGCCTCTAACACTGTCAGACGCATAAACACGTACACTGTTTACATATATTATATACATATTTAAACAAAGTGCGTGGACGTTGGACGAACGGACGTTTCCTGTGGTCCTACGCTGTCGCAATTCTAATAAGTGCTGTGGCGGACCGGTATGACCGTATTGCTCTTGTTTCCCTCACACCCACTAGTTTTATACTACGTACAAATTTTGATGTTGTTAAATTTATCTAAATTTAAATAAAATGAAATCAGGTTCACGCTGTGTCCCAAGCAAAGGAAGGCCTAGTGTTAAGACTCTACTTCCCACTTTCCGCCGAGTTCTGGAGGCATTACGTGTTGAGTGGCGGAACTCAACGCCACGCTTTACCTCGACAGAGAAGAAATGAAAGTATTATATAGCGGAAATTGAACCCACAACGTGTCGCGTTTAAAGTGGCTGGCCTCTATTCGACTTAAATGTTTCAATATAATTTACGACGACTACTTAAAAGCTTATCTAAGTTCCAAGTTTGTTTTACTAATTTGCATTATATATTTTTTTGTCAACAGTTAAATGTTTTCTAAACAACTAAATTATAAGGATATTGATGTATCGATCATATAATACAGACTGAATGTATGAAAGTTTATTTACAAAGTTATGATATCTTACCTAACCGACCTGATGGTCACAAGCAGTCACTAATAGGGTAAATAAAAAAAAAACACATTTTTTTTCAGGAGAGGTGAAAAACTAATTACGTACTGTTACTGATATAGAGTCAGAAAAGAACCTACACTAAATGAAATATTATTGTGTTTTCATATGGTATGGTCAACATTAATCGTTGAAACTGCTAAAATTTTAAATAACAATACGACAAATTTCAGAAATATGGGTACATTCTAAATATTTTCTTTTGGGGTTGGGGTTCTTTGGGGTTCAGGGCGCGTCCGTTACGCTTGCAATGTTGGTTGCAGAAAAACAAAAAATTTAGTCGTATGTCTGTATGTATAATTAAAAAATCGATATTTTTGTCGATCGATACTTTTCTAGGAGTAATGTATGGAAAATTATCACAAATTACTCTGTTTTCACAATTGACATTTACTCTTTGTCGAATACAAAGAGTAAATGTCAATTGTGAAAACAGAGTAATTTGTGATAAATATTAAATTTAAAATAGAAAAAATGTAGATAATACATATCTATACATTTATTATTTTAAATTCACTTATAAGCAATGCCTCCAGAATTCGGCAGAAAGTGACGAACGACTGTGTTTTTATCAGAACGAAGTATTTAACACTAGGATCCGAGGTTCTCTAAATCGCATGTTAGGCAGACGTCCTGCTATACAAAACACATATAAATGAAAATCGAAGATTGTGAAGAAAAAATGAAGAACGCTCTCAGCTGGTAAAAAAGATTTATGATGGAAAAGTGAGTTGTAAGAGAGGTAGGAGGAGACCTCGGTTGACCTTCGAAAACACAGTATCGAAAATACTGGAGGAAGGTCACGTAAAAAGCATCAGGATCCCCGGAGGGCATGTATGAAGAGGTTGATGACAGTGGACGAAGCTAAAGAGGTATGTAGAGACCGTAGCGTTTGGCGCTCCGTTCTGTCTGACTAACCCGCTAGGGATAAACCGTGAAGCTAAGTTAAGTTAAAAAATTAAGTAAATTAAATATTTTAATATCACATAACGCAGGGCGCGTGGTGTAAGGGTACAAAGTGTGGCTGTAAATCGACTGATTGTGGGTTCTATCCCCACTCGAGGAGATGAAATATTTACTTAAATTTGTATTTCTTCGCTCTGGTGTCGAGGCAAAGCGCGGCGTTGAGTTCTGCCACTCAACACGCAATGCCTCCAGAATTCGACAGAAAGTGGAGAACGGAGTGTCTTAATACTAGGTTCCCTCTGCCTACCCTGCTGTGTGCGGGATATCGCGTGAAGCTGATTTATTTATTTATTTAAAATATTTGTATCAACTAAGATATAATCGCGTACAAACTTGACACCAAGAACTCTAGAAGCCAGCGATACTACCTTGGTTCTAAATCATCTTATAGGTCAAAGTAATAATAATTATACTAAAATACTTGAACAAGCAATATAAGCGGTTGAGAACTAGTTGACTGTAGTATACAAATGTATTTAGTGTTGATATTACCGTTTTTATTATTTGTTAAAATCAATATTTTGAGCCTTTAAACTTATCTTATTAACTTCACGCTATATCCCGCATATAGCAGGGTAGGCGGAGAAACATAGTGTTAAGACACTCCGTTCCGCACTTTTCTCCGAATTCTCGAGATAAAGCGTGTTAAGTGGCGAAACTCAACGTTTTTGTTTTATTATGTGTGTACACAGTAAATATATAGGTATGTATAACATATATAAATAACATTAATGTTATTGAAAAAATATTTTAAAAGATTTTTTTAAAGTTTTTAACATTATTAAATTCTGTTTCCCATAGAATAAAATAGAATAACAACTTAATAATAAAGTGGGTAATGGAGTATCTTAACACTAGGTTCCCTCTGCGTTCCTGCTGTGTACTGGATACAGCGTGAAGCTGATAAAAAAAAGTTGATATTCTTTGCTTACAAAACAAAAAAAAAAAATTTAGGATACGTATAACATTTTTGTCGCAGCGGGATTTTGACGCCCTGACTAGTGAGACATATTGTATCAACTTATAAAATAAAAATATTTTACTCCTAAAGCTTATTTAATAAAAATATTAATAAAATTATTTCGCTAATTACAATACTAATAAAAAAAAAACCCTAAGATATAATACTAAAACTTACGTATTTTTAACATATTTTTTAAGTATTATTTCATACTTAGGAAAGACAAAGATATTTTTTTATTGTACATATTTTTTTTTATTCTCCTGACAAAAAGTCACACATATTATCACTTACAGTTTAGTAACAACAATATTGTCAACGCTTTCTAAACGCCCAGCTTTTAACACCTACGTACGTACGACCAATGCAATCTCACTTTATTATCGTTTAATATACTATAATTACTGATGGCTGATATGAAATGATAAATGTATTTATAGTATGAAGTTTATGTAATAACAAATATTGTTTCGACGTTCCATATATCAAATGATTCAATTAAGTTTAAGTATTAGACGCCATCGCCAGACGTAGCGCAGGGGCAGAAGTGATGAAAAAATGGCAAAAAAGATTTATGATGGAAATGTAAATTGTAAGAGAGGTAAACAAAGTATCAAAGATACTGGAGGAAGTTCACGTAAAAAACATGAAGACCCTTTCGGTCATGAATGTAGAGGCTGATGACAGTGGACGAGGCGAAAGTGGTATGTAGAGACCGTAGCGTGACTTGTGAAACCCGATTGGTTGTGGCTTCGATCCCCACTCGAGAAAATAAAATATTTATTTAAGTTTATATTTTCGTTTTTTCGCTCTGGTGTCGAGGTTAAGCGCGGCGTTGAGCTCTGCCACTCAACACGCAATGCCTCCAGAGTTCTCAGAAAGTGGGGAACGGAATGTCTTAACACTAGGTTCCCTCTGCCTACACTGTTGTGTGCGGGATCCAGCGTGAAAATGAAATTATCTCTAACATTCAGCATCAAAATCTAATAATTTAAATAATTTTTTATTTTTTTTAAATAATATTTCAATAAACAAATCAGCAATATTGACCTTTATACTAGGAATGCTTGTATATTAGTTATTGGCGTTACTACAAGATAAGCTTGTTTTGCTTGAAAATATACCGACGTTAACTGAGACCGATCATTAAAATTACTATTAAGTAGCCATTACTCACTCAGTCGTTCCATTTACGACAATTTTCTACTACGATACATTGAATCTACGTGATTACAACAAAAACTGAGTAATACTAACAACACTAAGGAATGTATGAAATGATGTCAAAGTAATAAATAATGTGGCAGTGACTAAGCATAATGGCATACGTTCATATGTTTCATATTTAAATATATTTTTTTAATTATATAAAGAAATTTCCATCGTGGGAAAGGTTATAAGGAAATAAATATTTTTTTTTTATGTATTTCGTTAACAAAGTATTTTTAAAGTGTTATTACACACTTAGGAAATCATTATATACAAATAATATATGTATTTTTATTTCTAAATAATTAAGAAAACAAATGTTTATCGTATAGTTTATATTTTTGTCCATTTTATAATTTTAAAAAATAAAAGAGGCGAAAGAGGTATGTAGAGACCATATCGTTTGGCGTTCCGTTCTCTCGGACTACTCGCTAGGGTTACAGCGTGAAGTTAAGTAAGTTTATAAGTTTAAAATCAATTGTGAGAAATCTACTAAGATTTTTCATGTACAAAGTAGCAGTAGATTTATTACTGTAATATTAATAATTTTTTGTAAGATTTATAAAAATATGTTTTTTTTTGTTATGTTATGTTTTTGCTCTACGCTCTATCATTTATTTATTCAAACGCTAATATAATGGAAGGAAAAGTAAGTTTTTAACTTCACGCTGCTTCCTGTACATAGGCACATATGGTGGGAAGAGGGAACCTGAGAACCTAGTGTTAAGACACTCCATTCACAATAAGACGCTTCCGTTCCTCAGTAAATATTTCATTACCAATGGAAATCGAACCTACAACCGTCGCGTTTCGAATCGCACACTGCGACACGACGACCTCGTAATTAAATTATTATTAACTATTACTAATTAAATAATCAGAGAAAATAAGTTATTAATAATAATTTAATTCAAATAACTAACATAGACACTGAGGCCAGTTGTGGCGCAGCGGCACGAGGTGTGACTGTAAAACCGAGTGGTTGTGGGTTCGATCCCCACTCGAGGAGATGAAATATTTTCTTAAATTTATATTTCTTCGCTCTGGTGAAGAGTTTAAGCGCGACGTTGAGTTCTGCCACTCAACACGCAATGCCTCCAGAATTCGGCAGAAAGTAGGGAACGAATAAATAACTAACATTATTACATATTACTTAACTTGTCTTGACACCAAATGAACTCTACGACAGTCACGTTTAAGCATGACTATGACTGACTGACTGTTTGAACTATTTAAGTTAAACAGATTTTCATTTTGCTCTAATGGTTTGTAAATTGCTCAATGACCAATATATATATATATATGGCAGTAGACCTTCTCACAGGTGGTAATTGGTTTTTAACTAGCGCAATAACTATATAGTTGTTTATTATTAATATAAGTAATGTAAATTATGAGATTTGGCGCAAGGATTAGTGACGTCATGTGTTACGTGTGTGTTTGTGTGTGTTTAGTTTTAGGATTATTAATAATGTTAAATGTGTACATTTTTTATATTTATTTGGTTGCCTTTGCATTATCAGCTTCACGCTATATCCTGCACACAGCAGGGTAGGTGGAGGGAACCTAGTGTTAAGACACTCCGTTCCCCACTTTCTGCCGAATTCTGGAGGCATTACGTGTTGAGTGGCAGAACTCAACACCGCCCAAGCCTCGACACCAGAGCGAAGAAAAAAATAAATAAATTTAAGTTAATATTTGATCTCCTCGAGTGGGGATCGAACCCACAACCAGTCGATTTTACAGTTACACTTTGTACCCCTGCGCCACAACTGGCCTCAAAGCGTGAAGCTGCCTCCGCATTATATTACTAAAATTATTTAATATTTTTTTTTTAGGTTCACACTGTATCCCATATATACCAGAGTAGGCAGATAGAGCTTAGTTTTAAGACACTCCACTCTCCAATTTCAAACGCTGAACGCTGCACTTCGCCCCACGATCTTTTCGCGTTTACAGTTACAAGCTTGTGCCCCTGCCGCCACGACTGGCTACTTTTTTATTATTTGTGAATTTTATCTTGAAACATCTATTTATTTAAATATGATTTGTATACTATGTTTTTATATATCACATAATTTAATAAAGTTTAAGTATTTTCCTGTATTATTATAGTAAAAATTAAAGAATGTAGAGTCTTGACACTATTCTGTCTGTCTAACTTACTATTGAATGGACATGAAAATAATAATTTGATAATGACTATTTTGGAATAACTAATAATACAAAATAAACTTACCGGTATTTGATAAAACGATCCATTGTTGACTGTAGGGTAAGAGGTGAGAGGCACCACCGGAACTGAACCATTTCTTAATAATATGGGACCCTGGAGCGGCGTTACAGCTTGTTGCCCAGAATCTGAAAATTATTTAGATAAGATTAGTACCAAAGGAATCGTAGAGGCATTTTCAAATAAAGGTGTGTGAAATATTTATTTAAATTTATATTTTCATTTCCTCGCTCTGGTGTCAAGGCAAAGTGCGGCGTTGAATTCCGCCACTCAACACGAGAGATTTCGGAGGAAAGTGGGGAATAGTGTCTTAGCACTAGGTTTCCTCTGCTTACCTTGCTGCTGTGTAGGTACGAGATACAGCGTGAAGCTGATTTAATTTTCAAATTTAATTTATATTATACTAGCGATCCGCTCCCTGCTTCGGTTGCTTGTATTATAGTTTATTTTCTCACCTGAATTACTTTCGCGATGTTATAACAGTATTATTTTAAAGAAAACATTCCACATTTATTTTTTTGACACTATAGCAATATTTTATATTGACGTAACTTTTTTTAGAAATAAAATTTCTAGTCTGAGTTAAATAAAACTAACACTAAATAGCATTATTGATCAATGTTAGACTTGATAGTATAGTAGCTTAATAACTTATTTCAACCAATTCTGGAAGCATCGCGTGTTGAGTGGTGGAACTAGACGCCGCTCTCTGCCTCGACACCAGAGCGGAAAAATTAAAATATGAAATAATTAATTTCTTCGAATGGGAATCGAACCCACAACCAGTCGCGTTTACAGTCACACACACGCTCCTGCACCACAATTTGCCTCTTTTTTACAAGTCTTTATAAGTTATTCTAACCAATTCCTACTAAATACTAGTATCACCAAGATATGATCTCATACATATTTAGCTTTCAAGAGAAAACATTGAATATTATATAAGTATTTATATAAAAAAATTATCAAAACATGTTGAAATAAATCAGCTATTGCTAAATATAATACAAAAGTCAGATTTTATATGTGGATCAATAGATGTCTAGATAAATAATAGACATTTCTAAACTGTGCGACAACTTAAGCATTAGTCAGGTGTTTCCTAATAGATGCATCATATCGCGGTCAAGAGTTATGCAACTGCAAATCTTATAAAGATGATTATGTATGGCTGTCAGGCCAGTCGTGGCGCAGGAGCGCAGGTAAACGCGATAGGTTGTTGGTTCGATTCCCATTGGAAGAAATGAAATATTTTATATTTTAATTTCTTCGCTCCGGTGTTAAGCAAAGCGCGGCGTTGAGTTCCGTCAATCAACACACAATGCCTCCAGAATTCGGCGAAAAGTGGGAAGCGGAGTTTTTCAACACTACGCTCCCTCTGCCTACCCTTGCCTGGATGTTGGTTCGATACCCATGTGAAGAAATTTTATATTATTTTTTTTTAGATTTCTTTGATGTGGTGTCGGAACAAAGCGCGGCGTTGAGTTCCGTCAATCAACACACAATGCCTCCAGAATTCGGCGGAAAATAAGGAAAGCGAAGTTTCTCAACACTGTATTCCCTCTGCTTACCCTGCTCTTTGACGACGATAAAATATAATATAAGTTTCAAAAGAAAAGGTCCGTCGTAAGATATTTTCACATAAAATACAAGAGAAGTGTAATGTTGATTTGTTAATGACCGATTGTTATGTAGTATATATAAATAAAATATACAAGGAAAATCGACGTCTAAATTTGACTTGAGCTGTTGAAATATTCATTATTTCTAATGAAGACTTTAATATTAGAAAGCGATGACTAACTTTGCCTTGACAGCACCTATTATTTTTATTTATGTACGTATATGTTTTAAAATATTATTAAAAGTTTACTCATGAAGCCGTCGTGGTACAGGGGCGCAAGGGTAGGTTGTTGTGGATTCGACTCCCACTAGAGGGAATTAATTATTATTTATTAATATGAAAATATTAATAAATAATAATTAATTTCTTTGCTCTGGCAACAAGGCAAAAGTCCGGCGTTGAGTTTCACCACTCAACACACAAAGTTTTGAAAAATTTGACGGAAAGCGGGGAACGGAGTGTCTCAACACTAGGCCCCCTCTGTATGCGCTGCTGTATATCCCGTGAAGCTGATTTTAAATTTTTTAACAAATGTACTAATTTATATGTAAGTATATTTATGAAATTTATATATATTCACCAACTCAAGTATATATTAACTAAGAATACAGAGAATTAACATAAATAAAATGTATTTATTTATATTATCTATCTTAGGATCTCGATCTCCGATCTTTTAATATTCTAGATTCCAGAATAATGTATGCTAAAATTACGTTACGTACACTATTAATGATTCTGAATATGGCCAATAACGACTGATTTCACCTGAGTGGATTACCATAATTAATATTTTATCTGCTACAGTGGTAAAGGGTGTGACTAACGCGATGGTTTTGGGTTCGATTCCCACTCGAGGGAATATTATTTATTAATATTTTCATTTCTTCGCTCTGGCAAGACAAGACAAAAGCCCGGCGTTGAGTTCTGCCATTAAACACGCAATGTCTCGAAGAATTCTTCGGAAAATGGGGAACACAGTGTCTTATCCCTCTTTTAACCCTTTGCATACCATCCTATTTAAGGAACATAGCGTGAAGCTGATTTAATTTAAATTACAGCGGCAACAGCTATGTCGGACAATGTAGTAGTTTCTACATACATATAATTAATTGCAAATAACATTTTGCAGAAATTTTAACATTGATAGTGAAAACAAAATATAACTTACACAAGATACCGCCTATTGCATATTATACTATTCTATCAATATTATAAATGTGAAACTTTATGAGGATCGACGTATGTTTCACTTTCACGCAAAAATTACTGATCGGATTTAGTTGAAACTTTACCGTAATATAGCTTATATATCAAAATAGTACATGGGCTACATTTTAAGTAAACATTTGATATGGTTTTACTATAGTATAATAATTAGTACAAGCGGGCGAAGCCGCGTATATGTCGCTAGTGCAACATAACATAGAATTAAAATGCCTAAAACGGCGGTTGGGGTGTACTTGCTATTTCTCACGATTTAGAGAGTTTATTAAAAAAATATTTCATAAAAAGTTATTATATCATTTTATTAAATTTCATATATAAAACAGAGCAATATAAAATTAAAATTAAATCAGCTTCACGCTGTATCCCACACACAGGAGGATAGGCAGTGGGAACCTAGTGTTAAGACACTCCGTTCCCCACTTTCTGCTGAATTCTGGAGGCATTGCGTGTTGAGTGGCAGAACTCAACGCCGTGCTTGGCCTCGATACCAGAGCGAAGAAATGGAAATATAAATCGGGATCGAACCCATAACCAGTCGGTGTTACAGTCACACTTCGTGCCGCTGCGCCACGACTGGCCTCAAAATATATAAACAGAGCGATATAAAAAAAGAAAATACATTTAAATACCTATCATATACAAAAATCTAATAAAATTTATAATATGGAAGTACATACTGTTTGCATATAGCAATGAATTAATGCGGGCACAAAGAAACAGGTCCAGTCACCCAAAGTAAGGTCGGTATTTGAAAGGGCTACCGAGATATTGTACCGAGTTTGTGTTAGTTTGCTATTCGATTTTCGTGAGCAGTATACTATTGTAATGTCTCGATTGTTAATTATTCTTAATGGGATTGGCTTCCGGTCCAGTGTAATGTGACTATAGGTTGTATTTGTTTAACGTTTAAGGTTATCGTGGGTTGTAGGTTCTATCTCTTTGTGGGGGAATGATAATATTTTAAATTAAAATAAACCGTGGCTCTCAATTTCGCATCCTATGTTATCTTTAAATGGAGTGGAAAGTGGATAGCTTATTATATTAACTTTTTATGATAATTTTTGATTACTTTTCTATTCTTAGGTACATCATTCATGAAATCTTCACTGATATTGGGAAAATTATTGATTTCTTAGTAAATCATTCACCTTAAATATATATTTTTTAAATTAAAAACGCTTATTCCATTTCTTAAAAGTGTGAAGTACTCGTACATACGTATTATTTACTAGAAACCATTGTATTCTGTGAATTGAATAATAAATTGTAGCTTTTTACTATTCTACACATAGTCCAATATTTATTCTAATAATAATAAAATATATAAAATTACAACAAGCTTTCTGTGATGTGATTTGTTATAATCATTTAACTTTATATTTAGTATCATATACATATAAGATTTTACGATAATTATTAAAATTCTTATTCTTGAGGCCGGCAGTGTGTGACTGTAAACGCGACGGTTGTGGGTTTGATTCTCCTTTGCGGGAATGAATTAATTTCATTTTGCCATTCAATACAATATGCAGTGCCTCGAAGGGAACATAATATATTATGCCATAATATAGATAACAGATCAGGGGTTCCCAAATTTTTCTTGATCAAGAACCACTTTTATATCATTATTTGTAGCAGGGACCACTATGCATGTAGGTATAATAAAAATTAACCGTGACAATCAAACAGAAACTTCGCCTCACTATCCTCAGCCATAAAATTAAAATCGTTCGCAGACTATATTCAGAATTCTACGGACCATTGATGGTCCGCGGACCACTGGTTGGGAACCATTTTTTTTTTTTCGAATGGACTTTAATGCTGTTGACTTGGATTGGTCTTGACAGCGTCACCGGGCTGGGAGGGGGGAGTGTAGCTCGCCCCTGAAGATAGAAATTACGAGCTTTGCGGATGGGAACCAGTGACATAGATTATATTTAAGCTAAATGTACATATTTTGAATATACATATATTAAAAAAAAACTAAAATACATTATACAAACTTGGCTTTTATGATTATAAATAGAAAATCTCTTAGACTAGATCTAAGTTGGTATCTTAAACAATAGCATTAGTATGAAACAAAACATGTCTAATATCCACGTGTTATTTTTTTTTCTAAATACCAAGGACAATCATTTTACCTTGACTTTTATTGTATTGTGATTTATATTTATTCAGGCAGTGCAAAATTTTATATACATAGTTCTAAAAGTACTTGTGTATGTTTGTATGTATGTATGTATGTATTATAAAAAAACGGGGTACGGAGTGTCTTAAGACTAGGTTCCATCTGCCTACTCAGCTGTGTACGGGATACAGCGTGAAGTAGATTTTTTTATATTATAAACTTGCTTATATTACAATCTTCTAAAAATTAAAAATTCAAATTGTTCAATGTACAAATAAATATAATGAAATTTTAATCGTTCGTCATCACACACAGTTTAACGTACATACTTTAAACATTTTTTTTTTAATATAAGACAAAAGTTAATGTCGAAAAATATTTTTATATGCGAAATTTATCTCAATCTTTCTGTTATACAATAACAACGTCAACATTTAAGTAACTTCAAATTATATGTAATTAAGAAGCTTTTAGTATAACTAAATAGTAAAGATTTTACATTACTATCTATATACTATGTTTCACAAAATATACTGCAGTTGTCACATATAACTTTACAAGACCCTACGCAGTGAACTTTATCAATGTACTTTATAGTGTAGATGTTGAGCTTACCGACAAATATATACAGATATTTGTTTACTGTTTATGTACATTTAACAACGAAATAATATATAAATGAGACCAGTCGTGGCGCAGTGGCACGAAGTGTGATTGTAAAACCGACTGGTTGTAAGTTCGATCCCCACTCGAGAAAACGAAATATTTACTTAAATTATATTTCCATTTCTTCGCTCTGGCGTTGAGTTTTGTTACTCAACACGCAATACCTCCAGAATTCTCTTCCTACCCTGCTGTGTGCGGGATACAGCGTGAAACGGTTTTTTTTTAAATATATAAATGCACAAGTGTACGAGTGTAAGTACGACAGGTTGAGGGTGCGCTTCCCATTCGGGGAAATGAGAAATTTTATATTTTCATTTCCTCGGATGGAAAGTGGAGAACAAAAGTGTTTTAATGCGAACAGTGTCTTAAGTGTCCAGGTTCTTTGCCTACCCTTTTATTTTTGCTGTATGCCGCACATATTTGAAAAGTGCAAAGCTATTTGAATTCCACACTTTTGACAGCATATGAACAGGGTACAGGGTGGTGGATCTTCAAAATCCGTATTTATAAATTTTAAGTTTGGAATCGATCTTGAGATGCCTTTTTCATTCTTAAGGTATACAATTATTCATGAAAACAGCATCTCAAGATCGATCTCAGATTTAAGAGCGATTTTTATAAATACGTGCTTTAGTTTTGAGAACTCCGTTCAAAACTTTCCATCCAATTTTCAAGACATTGCGTGTTGAGTGGCGGAACTTAACGCCACGCTTTTCTTACCGGGGCAATGAAATGAAAATAATTCAAATCATTTTCTCGAATAAAAAACGACCGTGCTCTGTTTCCTTTCTTTATAAAAGCTTATTATCATTTTGTCTTTACATAAAAAATAAAGATAAATCTTTTCCTTCCTTTTAAAAAAGGAATAATCTACTAAAAGTATTTACTGTGGTACGTTTTTATTACTACTGTACAATATCACGAATCAACAAGTAATAAAATGCCTTAAATTATAGCACATATTTTTATAAGTTTGACGTCGGCATATGAAATATAAACAATGTAGCTCATGTAGCTACTCGTATAAGTAAGCTTCACGTTGTATCCCGCACACAGCAGGGTAGGCAGAGGGAACCTAGTGTTAATACACTCCATTCCACAATTTCCACCGAGTTCTGGGAGGCATTGCGTGTTGAGTGGCGGAACTCAACGACGCCCTTTGTCTCGACACCAGAGTGAAGAAATGAAAATATAAATGTAAATATATATTTCATTTCCTCGAGTGGGGATCGAATCCACAACCAGTCGATTTTACACAGTCACACTTTGTTCCCCTGCGTCACGACTGGCCCCATATAAGTATACGTATAAGTAAGAATATACAGAATTATAAAAACATCAACGATTACCTTACTTTAAGTAATCTAAAGCTGATAACTGTAAAGGCGATAGTTGTGGGTTCGATTTCCACTAGAAAAAATGTATTATTTGATAGTTTCATTTTTTCATTCTGATAATAAGGCGAAGGAAGCGCAGCGTTGAGTTTCGCCGCTTAACACGTAATACTCCGTAAATTCGGTAAAGTTAGGGTAGGAGTGTCTTACACTAGGCTCCCTCCTATCCTGCTATATTTTAAACTTGAAGTAGATAAACAAAAATATATATAAAATAAAAAATAAGCATATTCTTAGATTTTCTGTAAACTAAAGTTTACGCACGATTTTATAGTATTAAAAGTGTCCCCTGTAGTAAATGATATTGTAACAGTAGGAAGTATTGCATTATATTTAACCTTGGTAGCTATTGGCAGCAAAATTAACTAGTTTGTTGACAGTAATCTATAAAATGTATAAATGTTCTTTTATATTAAAAGTCAGCTTCTCATTGTATCCCGTACTCAGCAGGGTAGGCAGAGAGAACTTAGTGTAAAACACTCTGTTCCCCTCTTTTCACCGAACTTTTAGAGGCATTGCGTGTTGAGTTCCGGAAATCAACGCCGGGCTATTGCCTTGGTGCCAGAGCGAAGAAATGAAAATATTATTATAGTAAATAATAATTCATTCCCTCGCGTGGGATCAAACCCACTACCGTTGTTTTACAGTCACACTTGTGCCCCTACGCCACGATGACCTCGTTCTTTTATATTATATTAATTTTGTTGAAAAAACAAAATGTATTAATAAAATCATTAAGTAATTAAAATCAGCTTAACGCTGTATCCCGCACACAGCAAGCTAGGCAAAGGAAACCTAGTGTTAAGACACTCCGTTCTCCACTTTCTGCCGAATTCTGGAGGCATTGCGTGTTGAGTGGCAGAACTCAACGCTGCAATTTTATTTTATTAAGTAGTTTCACGTGAAAGTGAAGTCTAAAAGTGACTCGGTCTCTCGATAAATTGCTTGAAAGTGAAACCAAGGTCGGCGTGATGTTTTAAAAGTGAAGACGCTTACGTGCAATCCTCAATACGTAAACACGTACATAATATGTTAATAGTTTGTTCTGTTGATGAAAACTTGCTTTTAGTTAGGCAATGCCTAAATAAAAATGATTTTACCTCGATTGATAATTTTGATATATTACATTATATTAACACCATCGTGGAGCAGTCGTTGTCTGTCTTATTAAACGTAAAGATCGTGGGTTCAAATTCCGCTTAAAAAAATATATTTATAATTATGTATATTTATTATGAGGCCAGTCGTGGCGCATGGGGCACAAAGTGTGACTGTAACACCGACTGGTTGTGGGTTCTCTGGTGTCGAGGACAAGCGCGTTGAGTTCTGCCCCTCAACACGCAATGCCTCCAGAATTCGACAGAAAGTGGGGAACGGAGTGACTTAACACTAGGTTCCCTCTGCCTACTCTGCTGTGTGTGGGATACAGCGTGAAGCTGATTATTTTTTTTATGTATCTTCTTCATTAAACCAGGCTAAGATATGAAGGGGTAACTTTTTTTTACTGACAGTAATGGTTTTATAACAAAATATGAGCAATATCTGCAATGTATAAAAACAGGTCTTT
This sequence comes from Heliconius erato demophoon, assembly GCA_018249695.1. Lineage (NCBI taxonomy): Eukaryota > Metazoa > Arthropoda > Insecta > Lepidoptera > Nymphalidae > Heliconius > Heliconius erato. Next base: position 16,733 of record DWQW01002954.1, read on the forward strand.
TAGACTTAAGCCTTTTTATCAATAATCAATACAGCCTTTTGTTTATTGTTATGAACAATTTTTTATTAATTTATCAGCATAAAATATTATTATCTCAACATGACTGTTTTTTTTAAACGTGTTTAATTATTATACAATGTGCAACATAAACGTGTCTTAGAGACAAAAAAGATTTGCGAACGTCACTCTAATTTCCTAGTACAAAATCACTAGTCAGCATTCATAGTACATTCATTTTTTTTGGCCATTACATAATTCACGCCGTATCCCGCTATAGCAGGACACAGGGAACCTAGTATTAAGACTTTTGTTCCCCTCCTTCCGACGAATTTTCGAGGTATTGGGTGTTGAATGGCGAAACTCAACGCCACATTTTTGCCTTAGTACCAGAGCGAAGTAACCAAAGTAGTAAAAATAACAATTCACTCCTTCGAGTGGGGATCGAATCTACGCCACGATAGCCTTCTTCATACATGGATACTTTTTTTTAGAAAACGTATAAAAATTTGAACGTGGCGGTATTTGAAAACGCGCCGATTGGAAACCGTCCAAGCCCTCTGACCGCTAAGCCATACGTTCCAATCAAGCTACGTCAAAATTCTTATTTATGTTCTTAGCAACATAAATAAGTTGTAACAACTACAACTATAACTTATTTAACAAAAAAAAAATATTTTTCTTCATCTTCAAAGCAGCTTTGTCTTAACTCTAGATCCCTCTGCTTACCCTGCTATATGCGGAATGCGGTGTAAATGGATTGGATATAATTTTAGCCTTGCTGATTTAGTATTAAATCAATTTATTAAAAACATAAGCGATTTTCTTCATTTTGACCTTGGATTAAACATGCTTCTTGTTCAGTAAAATGATTAACCATATTATCTTAGTAAATATGAACGGCTAGAATTTGCTTCTCTATATAGACATAAAACTACCTGTTACGCTCTCGTTTCGTTTCTTACACCGCAACCGAAGGCTGGCTGCTATCGACTGATAGTGGAAGTAATTGGACCGATCGTGCCATTTCAATGTCTCTAGGTATCAAACTATTTAGCGGATAACAATCTAATTCGAATATAAGTTTATAATTTATATTCCAATACAAGTGCTGGGTTGATAACTAAGAGTTTTATATTGTGATTTTTTGCTTCACGCTGTATCCTGCATGTAGCAGAGTAGGCAGAGAGAGAGAGATAGAGAGAGATAGTGTTAAAACTTTCCGCTCCCCACTTCTCACCAAATTCTGGAGGCACTGCATGTTGAGTGGAAGTCAACGCCGCGCGTTGCGTCGACTCCAGTGCGAAGAAATATTTTATTTCCTCGAGTGGAAATCGATCCTGCCGCGTTGTAAACGCGATTACATACTAGTGACCTCATCGTGATAATGAAATTAGCTAAAATAATGTTTCAAACATACCTGAGCCAGGGACGTCTTCGTAGTAGTCGTCGTCGTCGTAGTCGAGGATAGCATGTAGTTGCGTCTTGCCATCTGTACCTCCAGGTTCCACTTTAGTGAATCCTCGGGGGCGATCTGGAGGATTTTGTCCAGCGCTACCACTATTACTGCTACTTTTCGTTACAGCCTCATTTTGCTTAGGCAAATTTCCCTGCAACGAAGGTGTTGCAGGTACTTTATGACTATTAAAATTATTAGAGCCACTGTCAAACTTTCGACTAGATTGTGGACCAGGTGTTGTTGCGGGTCCATATGGAGTATCCGCATACCCTGGATTGTAATGTGGTATTTGTGCCGAATTTTTATTGTTTCTTCTCTGATCATAATCATAATCACCGGTTGGGTCATGGACGTATTGGCCAGTATTGTCAAAATGTGAATTCAGTTCTTGAACACGTTGGTTGTTCACTTGTAAATCGAGCCTCGCATTTTGTGGATATATCTGCGTATGCAGCTGACTATTGAAAGGGTTTTGAGGAACATTATTTTGTTGGGGATACTGTGTGAACTGATTGGGTGGGGGAAGGTAGGCTGTCCCAGCACGCTTCCTTACTTTAGATTTCCTAGGTTGCTGAACGTTAGAAGGTGGAAGAAACGGCTCGTTTCCCGTATACTGAGATGCATATCCAACTTGATGCTCTTCAGGAAAATAGAGTAGGTCATCCAGCTGTACCCGCAGCGGTGTGGCTGGTGTAGCCGTCACCGCAGGTGTAGCGGCATTGACGGCCGCCACCGTAAAATTCGCTAAAGCCATAGTTCAAAATACACTCGACATTGCCTCAAATGTCAACTCAAATATTTATTCGCTATCACGGCCGCGCTTGCATAATAATGTAAGTAAGCGGCGTGGGATAGTCAGCTGCGCGATCGTCTTCTCATTCTTAACACAAAAGTTCACTGCACTACCACTGATTTTCACTATTTCACTTTTCGCGGACTTTACTTGGACGATCTGTAACAAGAATATTTGGCTTAAAACAATGTATATTTTAACAAAAAAAAATCTTTTGATTCTTACGTAAAATTATATAAATATACTTTTCTTCTTAAAAATGTGGTGTAGAGTAATACGGCGTATTCCGCATATAGCAGAATAGGGAGAGAGAATTTAGTGTTAAGGCATTCTGTTAAACACTTTCCACCGAATTTTAGAGACATAGCGTGTTGTGTGGTGGAACTCAACGCCACATTTTTCTTTGTTACCGAAGCAAGCAAATTAAAATATTAAATAATTCACTTCATTCACAAGTCTTATGTTCTGAGTCACAAGCTTATACCACACCGGGCACCTAAATATACTTAAAACAACGTTATAAGATATCTAAAACTTTACAATTACATAATCTAGATTTTATGTCACGATATCTCCAAGTCAATACTTAGATATAAGCTCGCATACAAAGGTTTATGGCTGGTTTTCCCTCGATCCGTGATATCCTTGCCAATTCACAAATGGCATTCATATTAGAAGGTATGAGTCGTGATCGACGAACGGCGTTTGCAATTTGGGAACCTAAATAGGGGAAAACCGATGTTAAGACGACAAATCAATGTCCTTGTAGAGACAAAGGATACTTATTCTTATAATAAAGTGATTTCCAGTTTATCATCACTATTGTTTTGTATTCAATGTATGTAATAATTAAGGTTTATTGCTGTTTTACAGGAGGTGATAATTAAATTTTATGTATATATTTCTATGTATTTGGCGTGTTAAACAACTTCTTTTTAGTTAATAAAATATATATTTTTTTAACATTTTCATATACTTTGGCCGCACGGTGTTATGATAATTATTTAGATAGTGAAATGTATTGTATGTGTTATAGCGTAGTTTTGATAAAAAGGTAACTACTGTATGAAAACATCGGAAAGGTGTATAGAAGCCAATTTAATTCTATTGTTATAGCAGAGTAAGCAGACAGGGAATTCAGTGTTAAGACACCTTCCGCCGAATATTTCAAGGCATTGCGTGTTGAGTGGCGGAACTCAACGCCGGGTTTTAAGCCTTGGTGCCAGGCGAAGATATTAATTTTATTTAAGAAGAAACGTTACAGTCACTTCCTTGTACCCCTGCTCCACGACGGCCTTATGTATTGTTTTTAAAATAAAACATATTTCTGCAGTTACCCTCAACTAGAAATAAATACTAATAACTTTGTATTAATAAAAATATAATATAATTAGCAATCAGAATAAATAGAGCTATCGGTAGCAAAGATAAACGACATACACCTACACAAAAGCTGAATTTGGAATAAAACTAATTTAAGTTTCGTAAATCGTGTGGTCCTTGCACGTCCAACGTGACAGTATCGTCGATGAGCAGTTGTTCACGGTGACACAAAATCTCCTTAAAAATTATTATAATATAATATGTCTATTATTATTAGGATGTCACGGTGAGAATGAAGGAGGATGTCACGGTGAGAATGAAGAAGAACGTGCTCAGCTGGTTTGGGCACGTCGGCACGAACGAGTGATGAAAGAATGGCAAAAAAGATTTATGATGGAAAAGTGAGTGGTAAGAGAGATAGGGGGAGACCTCGGGTGACCTTCGAAAACACAGTATCAAAGATACTGGAGGAAGGTCACGTAAAAAGCATGAGGACCCCCCGGAGGGCATGTATGAAGAGGTTGATGACAGTGGACGAGGCGGAAGAGGCATGTTGTCGGTTCGATACCTACTCGAGCAAATGAAATATTTAATGTGTTCACTTCTTTGGTCTGGCGTCGAGGCAAAACGCGGCGTGAGTTCCGCGTGACCCGCAATATTTGGCGGAAAGTGGGAAACGGAATTTCTTAACACTAGACTCCTTCCGCATATCCTGCTACATACTAGATACAGCGTGAAGTTAAAAAATATCTCAGCTTTAAATGTAAGTAAATATTTCACTTCCTCGAGTGGGAATCAAACCCACAACCAGTCACACTTAGTGCCCCTGCGCCACGACTGGCCTCTAAAAAATATCTCAGGTTTTTTATAATGAGATTTTGAATATTTTTTAATAAATATATTTTAAAATTGTTAAATGTTATAGTATACATTAATAATATATATATCAAAAACTACAATACAAAGGTAAAAAAATGTATTTATTAAATATTTATATACTATAATATAATGAATTATACATCTATGTAGATTAATCAGAAATAAGTAGTATAGCAACATCAATCTTATTATTGCATCACAATGCAATCTCATATAAAAGTGTAAGAACAATAGCGTCACATACGTTTTATAATTAATATAAACTAATTAAAAATAATAAGTTGTTCTATTTCTTTTATAATATTACATAATTTATTAATATAAATATTTATTTTTATAAAAAAATTAAGTATGGCATTGAAAAAACCAGGTGAAATATAATTCTATTGTCTGATTTTTCATAAATAGTTAAAGTAAAGTTAAAGTTAAAAAAAATAAATTTTAAACTACTCCCGATCCCAAAATATATTACCTCATATTAGCAAAATACTTGTAGCTCTTAAGCGACTAATCTGATTTTATTAAAGTAAGTTAATAATTGAGTTTTGGAATTTGTAAAAATTAGTTCTGTTTAAAAAACGTCCAAATACGACTAGGACTAAGGGTGTTGTAATATTTTAAAGTTTGAAAAAAATTAAAATGAAAAAATTCTGGCTGCAGCATCAGGTCAGATTTATGTGAACATTGCGTTTAGCTTTAAATTTAACCTTGTTTAAAATGAGCCCAAACAACGACTGAGGTGCTGTATATTTTCAAGGTTTGTACTTTTGCTGATAATCCTGTCTGCAGCATCAGATTAGACTTATGCCACATTGCATTTAATTTAAGATGTAGCTTTGCCGATGATCTTGGGTACAGTATCAGGTTAAGATTTCCTTATTATTGTTTGATCTTCTTGTTTACACATGTATACCAAATTTTAAGAACATTTGACCACGGAAACTGAATAAATGCAAAATTATATTGCAATATACCTTGACATGAGCTAGGAAAACAACTGACGAGCTTCAACGGCTCAACGGATTTTGACCAGATATAGCTAAGAATTTTTGAAAATTATCTTTCTAAATAAAAAGCTTACTTTTATAGACTAAACAAATCTTTTAAGTTTTCCAAAAATTAATATACATTTTTATCATTATACATTAAAGAATGAGGACCCCCGGAAGCATGTATGGAAGACAATGGACGATTTGAAAGAGGTATGCAGAAGCATTTGGCACTCCGTTCTCTCTTCTGGCTACCCCGATAAGGATTAAGCGTGAAGCTACGAATCTATGCTAAAAAAAATATATTTAAAAATCTATTTATTTTGAGATAGATTCTGCGAGGGACAATTGAAATAAGTATCCATGCTTTACTACTGTAAAAAAGTAAAGAAGACTAGTTGTAATTTATATATAAGAAGTTCAAAATAACATACATATTTGTAGTTAAAAAATAAACTAATCATCTCTAACAATAATAGACGACAAAGAAAGACATACAGACGCTTTCACAATATTGTTGAAAGAATGTCACTCGATTTAGAACATTACATGCGTAGGTGTCGTTCCATATAAGTTATAATAAAAAATATTCGATATAAATTCCAAAGCTACATTTTATAATACAATATTACTATAATAAGATATATATTTTTAAGTATTCACATTCACGGTCATTGTTACATTCCAATGAATAAGAGCTCGGAATATGGTGACAAGGTCGCAAATCAGACTTAATTTTTTCCTTAAAATGACTAAAAACAGTATTTTATTTAATTTTTTTGGTTTTACAATAGATTACCAGCTCAATTTTATATTTTTTTGAAACTATTTCATAGGTAATGCATATAAGAAGCCTTAATCTGAAGATTCATTAATATAATTTATAAGTTAGCGTGGAATAATCTTTTAAACCAGATAGGGATAACACAGCAGGGTAGGCAGAGGGAACATAGTGTTAAGACACTCGGTTCCCCACTTTCTGCCGAAATCTGGAGGCTTACGTGTTGAGTGGCAGAACTCAACGCCGGGCTTAACCTCGACATCAGAGCGAAGAAATGGAAATATACATTTAAGTAAATATTACATCTCCTCGAGTGGGGATCGAACCCACAACCAGACGGTTTTACAGTCACTCTTCGTGCTGCTGCGTCACGACTGGCCTCAAATTTTTAATTTTAATTTATCAACTCCACACTGTATCCCGCATATTGCAGGGTAGGCAGAGGGTGTCTAGTGTTAAGACACATGGCTCTCCATTTTCTCCGAATTCCGTAGAAATTGACTGTTGAGTGGCGGAACTCAACGCCAAGCTCTGAACGGATACCGTAGCGAATTCATTTCTTTGAGTGGGAATCGAACCCACAATCTGTCACGTTTACAGTCCCACGCTTGTGACCCTGCGCCACGAATGGTCTCATAATTTTAAATTTTCTAGGGTATTGACGCAATCATTACATAAGTCTTTGTTTATATGACACCGTATTGAATAAGTAAACTATAATTGATAGTAAAAACTGTTAGTATGTGAGAAAATGATAGTCCTACATAGCGATGATATAAAAGTTTCTCATCACTTAGTGACATACTTATTAACTAATTAACTCTACTGTTATGTCATAATCTGATATATTACAGTGTATGAAAATGACAATATTATATTATATATATTTTTAAAATTATAGTACGGTATCCAAAAGGGCTTGGCTCCTATTATTATCTCTTATGTTCGTCCGTCCGCAGGCTGTATCTCATGAACCGTGATAGTTGTACTGCTAAAACAACGATCACTAAAACTAAATAATAGTAATAATAAGAATAAAATAAATATTTAAGGCGGCTCCCATATAACAAACGTAATTTTTTGGCATTATCATAAATAAAGATACGGAAATCTTCGTGCACGAATCCGACTCGCACTTGACCGGTTAATTAAACAATTAAAACATATTATTTATTAGAATCCCTATTGTATACGTATATTTTTCTAATTTTGTCTTACTCTTGCGGACCCAAGCTTAAATACTTAAAATACCATTGTTATCTGAACAGCTGTTTAGCCTTGATTCCTAGAGTGCTGTCACTCATACTAATTACATACTACCAGATATTTCTTATAACCAATAGAAAACAAAAAATAAATTTGAACTACTTTAAGCCTTCGTATCTAACGTTTAATATGGTCATTGACACTGTCGCTAGGTCCACTTATTTTTTGTATGGATCAGGAACAAACATTAATTAGAGAATGCAAAAAATATTAATAATACGTTGTCAGGTTATTGATTAAGCCACTGTTGTCACTGTCCTTTGTTTCAAATATGCAAAACGAATTATT
>DWQW01002955.1:0-24502 GCA_018249695.1 Heliconius erato demophoon
GCATTGCGTGTTGAGTGGCAGAACTCAACGCCGCGCTTAACCTCGACACCAGAGCGAAGAAATGGAAATATAAATTTAAGTAAATATTTCATCTCCTCGAGTGGGAATCGAACCCAGAACCAGTCGGCTTTGCAGTCACACCTCGTGCCGCTGCGCCACGACCGGCCTCAAGGAAATAAAAAATATTAAAATTTAATTTCCCCGAGTGGTCATTGAACCTACAATTGTTGTGTTTAGTCCTCAAATCAAGTGTCAAATGTATCTAAAATACCAACAAAGTAAAAAATTGTGACTTAACACTACATTATCATTACTTGCTGTTTTTTTGTATCATCTTGCTAATGTTGCAAATGTAAAAGTTTGTCAGGGTGGATGGTTGTTCAACTTTCACACTAAATATACTAAACAGATTTAGAAAAATCTTTAGAGTAATATTGTTTATACATTAAATAACACATAGGCTACAATGGGTGAAGCCGCATGTGTTTTTGTACTTTCTATACTTTAAGGTTACCTGGAAGATGTTGCTGTTTTAACTCAAAAGTGAAAAAATAAAAATAAATCATCTTTGCGCTGTATTCTGCACACAACAAGGTAGGCAGAGGGAACCTTGTGTTAAGACACTCTGTTCCCCACTTTCTGCCGAGTTCTGGAGGCATTGTGAGTTGAGTGGCAGAACTCAACGCCGCGCTTTGCCTCGACACCAGAGCGAAGAAATGGAAATATAAATTTAAGTAAATATTTCATTTCCTCTAGTGGGGATCGAACCTACAACCAGTCAGTTTTACAGTCACACTTTGTGTCGCTGCGCCACGACCGGCCTCAACATAGCGTTTGAAATTATTTTTATAAAAATAAGAAAAAAAAATACCTTATGACCCAAAGGCCTCAATTTGCTTGTATTAACATCATTAGGTATCCTTTTAAGATATGCATTTTTCTGAATTTCCCTGTAATAAACTGGTCCTTCGTCATAACTAGAAGACATTGTGTAAGATGGCGACCTAAAAAATACACTTTTTTTAAATTATAATAAAATATTTATTCATACTATAAATCTGAGGAGTTAATGAATACACTGACTATGTGATGGTTCAGAATTCAATCCTCATAATATCCATGAAAATTAATTATTTTCCTATCCCTGTACTGGTAGACTAAGCAGATGTAGAGACCCATCACTCAACATACAATGTCCCAAGTTCATGGCATGAAAATGGCATCTTAGCACTAGGATCCCCATACTTACTCTGCTACATGTGAAAAATAATAAAAATACATAACTTAAAAATTTCAACATAAATTGCAACCACAATCACTGTCTTATCTGTCAACTATTAATTACTAAAACAATATAATTTCATTTTGGCTTACAAGTCAATTAATTTATGATAAAATTACCAAATATTTTTACAATTTTTATATTAAGTTGTAATCAACTCGCACTTAACTGGTTTTTATTAAGAATTAAATGACATCATTACAACAAATGATTCTATATGACTTATTTTATTTTTCTTAGTAATGGTTTATTTATGTGATATACAAATCATTTCTAAAACAATAACATAGTCAATTTCAAAGTAAAACTCACAGTATAATTTTAGTATCTTTTTGTTGATATTAAATTTATAAACTAAATTTTAAACTTTAAATTAAATAAGCACTATTAAAAAGGTATCCTAAAACTAAATTCAAATCAATCATTAGGGAGATATTTGACTTCTAAAGCAGAATCGCGCGAAACTTTTTCACCACACTAATAATAATTAAAACTAAGCAAATAATTGGCGTAAATTTATCAATTGTATCCAACAATTAAAAGGGCAATGGCAATAAACTTTGTGAGTCATATTAAAAGAATGTTCAAGTTGTGTCCAAACAAAAGTGAAAGTAAAAGAAAAAGAAATTACCAATACAATTAACCAAACAACTAGTTAGTTAATACAATACATTAACACGCAACCATTTTAGCTAATTATTTAACATTTCCTAGTATAAAAACGAATATTTCTTTTAATAAATAAAAGTTTTTAACTTACCTATTTCATTTATATATTAAATGGCATCGTTTTAAATCTTATTTTTTCATCATAATTGTAATACATAATTCACTATGTTTGGCATCTGTCGTTAATAAGGAAGCCTTTTTAAATAAATTATTAGGTCGTATTGTACATCGTATATGTACAGGCTACAGACACAAAGCAAAGCGTAAACGCCATATTTGTTTATGACGTTTGGTGAAATTGTTGCCATAGCATATACAATGTTTACATTAAAGTTTAATGTATTTTTTTATTTCATTTTTCTAGACTAGAGATTCTTGACTAGAGAGTCTAAACTTCTAAAGTTTATGAAATATATTATTTAATTTATTTGTAGTGTTGAAAGTTTCACAGCTGCTGCTTTTCTTTTCACATATCTGAGCTGTAACTGGGCAGGCAACAAAAAATAGTAATAAAACATTACTCTCTTTTCTACACATTATAAATATAGCTTATTTGCTTTAACGAAAATGTTTAAAATATTAAAATGTATTTAAGCAGATATTGAACTTACAATCATTATGTGAGTTACTTTATATATATACATATCACTAAATTGAAAAAAAATTAAGATGCACTGTTTCTCATTGAATCAGACAGGATTGTATTTATTACTGTATTTCCCAACGCTCAACGTTTTTATAAAAGAAAACAAACAAATTATCATATTTTTATTATTAAATTTTTAAATAGTTTATTCATGTAAATTTTATTTTTAAAACAAATTGGTACATCAGTATCATCTTAGAAGTTGTTAGATAAACGTAAAATTATTTTCAAATTAAGAATAATGATAGTCAAAATCCCTCATTAAATGTAAAAAGCAAAAATTTAAAAAAATGATTTATTTCATAATTAAGTATACAAAATAGTTATAAACATTTATAACATAATAGAGAATTAGCGCTAAACCATCCTATAGGAATAATACATACATATTCTTTGCTAAATATAAAAATATTATATTACGCGTGAATAATCAAGTAATAAAAAAATATTATATAACAAAATAATATTTAACCGAAACTTATCTATACTATCTAATAAAGGTGAGGTAAATTAAATTGAACTTTTTTAGTTCGGGTTTGAGAACTGAATTGGAGTCATTGGGCCTTGTAGCAGAAAACACCGCCGCCCTAAATCTCTCAGAGCGGTGAAATGCAAATAATACATTCTATCGAATAATTGTAAGACAGAGCCACGCTGGTCTCAATATAGAATATTAATCTATATTGACATTGTATTTTTTTAGTGGCTTAAGATTGATTCAAGCGAAAGAAATCTACTGTGGGACAGCTAGAGCCTTATAGAAAATGTTGTCTTGCTATATATAATTTTAATTTATTTCTTTCTTTTCTCTAGTATCACGCCGCATAGCCTACTATAGTAGGATTAGAGGAGACTTAGTGTGCAGACACTCTGTTCGCTTTCGACTCAAATTCGAGACATCGCTTGTCGAGTTATTTCTTTCCATTTCATGGATCCAATTTTTCTATTAAAGCAGACATAGTTCCATGTGATATTTTTAAAAAGTAAGTAAGCAGTAAAAATAAACGATAAGTAATAGCAAAATAAACAATGTCACCAACAATATAATATAACTATCGGGAACATAGCTACAGATGTTTTCAGACTTCAAATATATAATAAAACAAAACCTAACATTTAAAAAAAAACTTTTAAAAAATTACGCATATTACATAATTAACCTTTTTTATCTGTAACATTATTTTTATGAAATAGTACAAAAAAGAATGTTATTACATATCGAGTTATGTTTAAAGCTCATATGGCACACATAAAGCGATTTTTTTTTGGACAATCATTATAAAATAACTATTTTTTTTATATATAGTATCAATAAACAAATTTAGTTAAGCAACAAATCGAATATAAGATTAAAATGTAAGTTTGCCAATACTAACAATATAAAGCATGATACACCTTTCTAAGTACAAAAGTGGTCTAATTCATTCTTTTTTAAAGTATGAAAAACATAATTTAAAATGAAATTAAATATTAACATGAATAGCTAAATATAATTTTCTTCTCATACTTTAAATGGGTAACTAAAAACAGAGTAACAAATAACTGTAATTTCACTGCCTGTGCGAAAAAAAACAACTGAAGTAAGAATAAAACATAAGCTAAACCACTTTTATTCTTAGATTCCAAACAATTTACTACACAATACATGTAATAAGTAAATATAAGATATTAAAAATTATACTATAATTTATTAAACTTAAAACTAAAAAAATATTTTAACCTCATAATTTCACGTTCGTTTATAAAACTTGTGGGGAAAACTGAAATATTAAAGAAGAATACAATTAATTTTACGGAAAAACATACGAATATAATTGTTATTTGTAAAAAAATCACTTAGTTATGACAACACTTTTGTGTAGACCAAGATAGCATTAGTTTTTTTTAATACTGTTTGTTATGTTGAGATTTATTATATTGAGATTCAAACAATGTATCACATTATAAAGGCAATTTCATAATCTTTTTTTATTAAAAACATTTTTTTTATTTCATGCAACCCCGAATTTAATGATGAAACATTCTATTACGTTTTTAATATTAAAGAAATGTTAATTATTATATAACTGAAATTATTAATATATAATATGTAAATAAAAATGCAGAAAATTAAATCACTACAGTCTATTCCTATATTATAATTTTCTGATATTACTAAAATAAAAAAATATTGATAATCTGTGAGATTGTTTACTTTTAATTGAAATTTACGCAGCCTATTAAATGTAGTGCCAAACGAAAAATACTATAAAATATATGCTATTGAATTATACTCTATATTCTACATTCAATGGACTGATATAAAACAGTTTATATTAAATATTTATATTTATTTATCAATTATTAAGGCATGTTTAGTTTTATACAATTGACTTAAGCGTATATCATTTATAGTATTATTTTTAAATATATAAATTGTTTAACAATGAAATGAGCGTTAGCTTAATAAAATTAATTAATATTCGGTTAATATTTTTTTCTATTTTTATGCATTACATAAAGTAAAGATATATAACCTTATTAAATCCATTTTTGCTTTTCTCTCACTTAATAATGGAGAAAATGTGGCTTTCATTAATTAGCAAAAAAATAAACGATAAGAAATTATTTTGTTTAATACAAATACAAAAACTTTCTTTCAATTTAATAAGTACCTTCATAGGAATAATAAAGCGTTAAATTGTGATAATTATTTTTGTAATACTTTGAAAACGTAATAAAATATTAAATAATTATCATAATAACTAAATAACTATAATGATAGTAGAATAATTAACAATCATTATTTGCGATTCATTGATTTATAATACATATTATAAAAGAAATATTGGATACAACACTGGGTTATACTTTAAGTACTAAAACTTAAAATAATAATATTACAACTTTACGTACTTTAAAACGTAATTAAACGTCACATTTTCCTTACCTTTTATAATTCGGTCCCAGAATAAAAAGATTATATAAAAAGCGCTACAGATAATTAAAAAATAATATGATTAAAGAGATTATACAATAAACAATTAAATGGTAACTAAATTTTGATAAAAAAATTACGCCTTGCTAGCATTTTCTTTAATTTTTAGTGCCTTTTTCCGTCTTCTATTAATGAAAGGGACGAAACACCATAAAGCTGCCCCGAAAACGAGTATAAAACCGAGTGTTACGAACAATGACTTATATGATTTAGTACGTTCATACCATATACCGCATATGGGAGGTCCAATCAATTGTAAAATACCGTTCATAAATAAACTAATTCCGTATGACGACATCAAGCGCTCCGTCCCGAGCATTTCTGTCATCACAAGTGCTGTGACACCCACATTAATGCCTGACGCAATCCCAAATATACAACAAAACGCACTAATTGCCGAATACGATGTCATTAGTGGAATTAAAGATAAACTTATACCGGACAGTAATAAACCAGTGATAAAGAAATACCGTTTTGGGGTCAACACTATATCTGATAGTGCTGATCCACCGATTCGCCCCACCAAATCGAGTGCCGAAATAATCGATAACAGATACGCACCTAGAGTTTTATCGAAACCACATTCTTCGGCATACGACGGCACTAACATAATAAAATTAGTATACGATATAGCACATGTGCAGTTCGAAATTAAAATAACCAAATAAATCGGATCTTTTAGGAGTTGTATATCAAAATATTTATTAGGTTCCTTTTTAGCATCATCTTCTTTAGATTTCTTGCATCCACAGCAATAAGTGATTGGCGCGAGGCTATCAGTTACAGATTTAAGACTAAATTGTGATGCAAATTCGCTTGGTTTTTCAAACGCTGATAAAGTGGATCCATGAAACGGTGTGGACATATATTGAAAACTTGATGTGGAAGGACTTCGTTTAGGAGTTTTGGGTACTGCCAATTTTTTTCCGAATGCTTCAGTAGAATTAACCCGACTCGTCTTCCCTTCAGGCACGGATTCCAACAACGACGGATTACTTGGCAAGTGATTAGAAATCTTGCTCGATATGTGTTGTAGACCATGTTTTGAGGAGACTGGTGTAGAGATTTTACGAGTTCGTGTAGTTTCTGCGTGTGCAACTAAAGCTGCACTGGCTGATCTCGCGAAATTAGGTGATTTTTCATCTAATGTTGCTGTTGATTTTTGTTTATGTATCGGCGGGGAGCCATTTTGATATTTATCTGAATTTTCTTCGGGAGTTAGTATCACTCTTGGGTTGGTATCATCTAGTTCGCTCGGTTCTTCTTCCTCAATAAATGGTTCCAACTGAAAGAAGTATTACGATATATTATAAAAACATAGTTAAAAAAAATCATTAAAATATTTTTATTTTTATCTACGGCAAATTATATATAATGCTACTTTTTTTTGTCAAAAACAATTTACAAATCATATATATATATTACAGATATTAATATTTTTATAAATATAATATTTTAAAATATAAAATTAAACTCGTATTTTAAATACATAAATAAAAGGTTAAAACTGAAATATTAATTTGCCTGCTATTGGGAAACACCAGTTTATCTTCGTGCATACGGTTCTAAAACAAAGTTTATGCCTTGAAGACATTGCTATTTTTGAGATTTTTTGAATTTGTGCATATACAAGAATATTTTCAAATGTCGATAATATGTACAAATCTTTCAAAAATTAACCCATTTGGCTTATTTTTTTAATATGAAAAAAAAAAATATTCGAATTTAAAAAATGTCCAGACAAAACAAAATTAGGTAGCCACTTAAAAAATAAAACAACAATATTATAATAAAATACACATTTATTATTTACACTAACATTCACAATAACCATCATCATTTAAATAATCAAATATAATAATTGGCATGTGAGAATTTAAAAACAATATATTTTGAAAGTCTACAAAATATTTAAACGATTTAAATATATCAATTTCGAACTAAAATATTATATATTATATACTTTTGAGGCCGTCGTAGAGCAGTGGTAAAAGCGGGTGACAGTAAACGCGTCTGTTGAGTTCGATTATAAATATTTAATATTAAAATTATCTTGCTATGCCACGTAACAATATAAAGCGCGGTCTTAAATTCCACCACTCAGCACGCAATGTCTCGAAAAATATATTTTATATAACATAATAATAAAACATAGAAAGAAACTTATATATATAAAAACATCACAAAATTTTGTGATGAAAAGTTACCGACTAATATTTTCCAAATTCTATAATAATATATATAAAATATTATTATGTTTTTCACACATTCAATACGAATAAGGAATGAAAATGGAATGAAGGGAATTTATAAATTTGTGCCATATTTATATTAAAAATTTCAAAAGAAATCGTGTTGAATTTGGTAAATTGAATTGAAATATCCATAATATAGTTATAATTATACTATATATTACTAATATTAAAATAATAATTTCTAACAATTATGTTGAAAAATATTTCCGTATCGGAATAACATAATTTTTATAAAAAGATTTGAAAAAAAAAACTATAAATAAGATGTCAAGATTAACAAATAACTACCTATAAAAAGAAGATTTTTTCTGTCTTATAGACTCATACGTATAATAATGAACGGTTTTTTTTTTCAATAATTCTAATTTTAACAGTATATTATAAAATTGGGTTAATTAAAAAGTTGTATATAAAATTAATAGGCAACAAACGAGACGAAAATATTTTTAACAAACAAAACCGACTTCAAATAGTAAACTACCGTTGCTTTGTCTTATCAAACTACCCTTGCAGTTTCTAATAAAAAAAAAGAATAATTGAAATCAGTTAGCATGATGTTGAGTTATTTGTCCATTTGTCGCGCAGGTACGTAATGCAATTTTAAGACTTGTATTTTATCCTTGAGGAAATCTCTCAAGGATAAAATTGTCAGAACTGGACTAAATTAAAATGGGAACCAGCGTTCAAAAAAAGATTCATCAAAATCGGTTCATACAATCCAAAGTTCTGAGGTAACAAGCAATAAAAAAATATAGTTGAATGATAACCTCCTCCTATAACAGAAGTCGGTTAAAAAGTACAAATAATTTGTTACACACACATAATTCGGATATTTCTAACAATTTACTAATATTTACTGTACTATATTTAATCTGTATAACTATTTAACATAAATAAAAAAACAATATAAATTTACAATTAGAATAAAAAAGTAAAAACTATCCGTGACATATAAAAAATAGATTTATCTTTTGGTATTCATATAATGGTAACATTGAACATAAAAAAAGTGATGATAATAGGAACAAGGTATTTAAAAATAATTTTGTACTTTTCTACGGCCCAATTACCATACAGATATAAAATAACGAATACAATATATTGTTTGTAATTTGTATTATTATAATAATTATTATTTAATATATGATATGTATCTGTTGTGTCATTTAAGGCTGTTTATATAGAGTATGGTTCTGGAAGCTATACTTATTATAAAGGAAAAAAATATAAATTTGTACAAAAAACATTATATAGCCGTTAACAGATTAAAGAAATATAAATACATAGCTACTCATAGAAATATTTTCAAGTTAATAAAATATATATAAGTTATAAGTTTTGATATGGCGGACTTTTGAACGTATAGTTTACTTAACTCAGTCACTTACTCAGACGGTAACCAAGAGGCGAATTTAAAAATAAAATATTTAAATAGAATTAAAATTTCAATAACATAACTAAATAACCATTTAAGATTTTAAAAGTACAATAAACTCTAATAAAAATGAGCAACAATTAAAGTCGCCCAGGAAAAAAAATAACTTAATTTAAAATCATATTTCAAATTGGGAATGACAAAAAAATAAATAATATTTTTTATTTTAAAACACCCTCGACTTTCTATAGACTATCCATAATAGATATGTCTTAATTCCCTGGTAATTCATAATTCAAATTGGACTGAAACATTGGGCACATTAAAAAATCACACCTTTTGAGTCTGCGCGTTCATTTTTTTCTTTTTACGCCTATTTATAAACGGCATGAACAGCCAAAGCGACGCACCGCCTATGAAAATAAAACCGAAAGTAACAAACATGTGATTATAATTCTTATCGTGTTCAGCCCAAATTCCACAAAGTGGCGGTCCAATTAATTGCAAGATACCGTTGACAAATAAACTTATTCCATACGACGACATCAATCTATCAACGCCCAAAATCTCAGCCATGACTAAAGTTGTCACACTGTTATTTACGCCCGATGCAAGTCCAAAAAACGCACAGAAAACGCTTATCGTTACGTACGTTTTTAAAAACGGTATGATTACTAAACAAATACCTGAGAATAGCAGACCACCGACGAAATAGAACGATTTCGGCATGAAATTTAAATCGCATAATGCCGATCCACCTATACGTCCTACTAAATCCAAAGCTGACACTGTACTTAGTAGGTAAGCACCTCTTGCTTTATCAAAACCTATAGTTTTAGCGTGATCTGGTAATAAAATGATAAAATTGGTGCACGAAATAGCTACAGTACTGCTCGATATTAAAATTACCAAATAAGTAGGATCAGTTAGTAGAGATATGTCAAAAAACTTATTAGGTTCCTTCTTTTCTTTCTGTTTACAACAAAAACAACAATACGCAACATCAGCTACACTTTCTGTGACCGATTTAAGTGAAAATTGGGACGCAAATTCATTTGGTTTGTCAAAAGCTGACAGTGTTGAGCCATGGAAAGGTGTAGAGACGTAAGCAAAACTAGATGTCGACATAGTTCTCTTAGGACCGACTACACTAAGCCGCCTACCAAATGTTTCTTGCGAACCCAATTTCCCTATTGAAGTCGAACTTAAATTACTTTTGGCTATCGGTCTTGCGTTAGAAAGTTTACGTTTCGACGCATTATGTCTCAAATTTGACGTCGAGTTCATACAATTTTGACTGTTATGTATATGTGCTTGTGATAATTGTGGCGCTATTTCCTTTTGTCCTTCCGGTACGCCGTTTTGTTTGTCTGTGACTGCATAAGTCATGTCACAGGTGTCTAACGGCTCTTCTTCCTCGAATAGAATATCATCCTGTAAATAATATTAGTGTTAATTATTCTACAACACCAACTAACTATATTATAGCTACATCTACATTATATATGTACATAACATATACTACAAACAAGAAAACCCACAACACTGTTAAATTATATTCCCATATATTAGTACCTAAATCTACTTTCACACTACTATATATGTATAAACACTATAATATTTATAATAAAAAATATTATCTAATAATATAGCAAAGGCATTAAAATAATCAATAAATATGTATCATCAAAAAAAATCAACCTTCATCATATATTTGACCGTCAATCAATCAATCAGTCAAATGTCTAATATTTATAAAAAAATAATTTCATATCCACAGATTAAATAATTATATATTATCTGTTAAAAAAAACCCATAAAATACTAACTATTTTTAATACCACAACAAGCCATCATCATACAACATGGCTACATTAAAAAAAATGTTAGAAGCCTATGTATAATCTACAACACATACATAATCACTTTCATTATAATCACTATAATCACATTGCTTTTAATTACATCATAACGAGTGTATTATTTCTGATAATGAAACAAGTCTTTGTAGAAAGTGATTATTCCGTGAATGAAGGAATGAAGTAAAGTAGCGTGCAAAGCGTATGAATGTTAGAAAATATACGTATAAATGAAAATAAATATACATAAAAATGATATAAAATGACGATATGTTTAAATTAGTGGTACCGATTATAATATCATTTTGAAATTTCGAAACAAAAAAGCTTATTTTATTATAATTATAAATAGATTTATTTTGTTATTCATCATTAATTAATTCATTTAAATAAGGAAATATAAATAATTAATAATTTACCAAATCCTTAATTTTACGAAAAAAAAAACTTGAAATATGAAAAATAAGCCATAAAAAAACTAACATTACCACTAAATTAAAATAATCATGAGTTAGTTTGTAAATAATAGTATGTAAACTGAAAGTAATATCGATTTTGAAGGTGACAATATGAATGAAAACTATTTTGAATATTCAAAAATAATTTACTTTTAATTATTGATAAAATTTTATAAGTCGTTCAATCAATAAATTGATGCAATAATTATCCAGTCAAATGATTGATCAATCAACCAATTGGGCATAGTTATAAGTATATTATATAAATTGTTAATATAAATTGTGATATTTATAACTCTCTTTGTTTCAATTTTGCCTTTAAACGCAATGGTCATAGATGGGATCCCCATCCGAGATATAAATTATTTTCATTGCGCCACTCTAACAAGACAAAGCTCGGCGTTGTGTTTCACCACTCAGGACGCAACGTCTCAAATCCGGACGGAAAGTTAAGAACAGAATGTCTTGACACTAGGATCTAGGAGGATAGGTCTACAATAAATGTTATAATAAATAAATAATTTACCATGTCCAAAATAATTCAATTAATTGATCAAACTAAAATTTTATCATTACTTAATACAAAATGATAATTATTATGAATAAATAGTTTTCATTTGGAAGCAAGAAAAAATTGTAAACACATGTACATATGTATGTATCTTACTTGATGTTTCATCGATCGTGAAGACTCGGTTCATTTTCAAAAACACACACACAAAAAAACACGTTTTGAAATAAACTTTGAATAATTATTTCGGAATATACAAAAATAAAATATCGAATATATCAAAAAAAAATTCGAATATATACAGGGTGGTAGAGGCAGCGCTCCTTTTACGGAAACAGCATATAGTTACTACTATAAAAATACTACTAAAGGTTAAACAACTTTGAACTTTATCACTAATACCTACGACTCGATTTCGAAATGAGCCGTGTACGGTGGTGTTCCTTTGATAAGTGTATGTGTGCGTGCGTCGTCCTTACAAATGGCGTTTTATTTTAAAATGACAATTTTATTATTTATTTTGCTTGAAAAAAATAACTTTTTTATTTTTGGAAATTTATTTTTTTTAGATCTATATTAGGCTTTTATAGAGTAGTTAAAACTGTGGTTTCATTTAAAGTGGTGCTTACACTTCCACCCTGTATATAAAAAAAGTAAAATTTTGAATTTATAAAAATTGGATCACTCCACACATTTACTCTTCGTATATATATACTAATTAAAATATGCTACAAGTACCAAAAAACTACCAAGAGAATATTGAATTCAAAAATCAACTTTGTATAGTTTGGCTATAATATAAACAATACGAGTAAGCGGGCGAAGCCGCGTTCGCTAGTATACTATAATACTCTGGTTTTACAAATTTTGGATTTGTATAAAATCGTTTAATACGTTACATTATTTATTAAAAACAATTTAAATGTTTAAATATAATTTCTAATAATAAATAATTTTAACTTTATTTCGTTCTACACGACTTCCGTCAGTACTATACTAGTCATATATTGTCGGTGCAGTACTGTCGACGAGTCGTGGCCGCTCTAAAGGAGGGTTTCTGAACTATTGGGCATCGTTCACTCGCGCGAAGAAAATAATCTAAAGTAAGAAAACTCCTAGCATCAATCTAGCAGCATCAATTTGTGCAGTCATCTACAGCTAACTTCAGGGCGGCCACGACTTCGCTACCTTACTGTAATGACAGTACTAAAATAGTACTATAAGGACTGACAGTAATATAAGTACTGACAGTAAATTAGGCATTGACAGTAATATATATTCTGACAGTAATGAAGTGACTGACAGTAACTAACAGTGACTGACACTTAATAAGGAACATCTTACCTGATTCCCATCATCATCTTCCTGTACTTCCTTATACTTCTTCACCATGTGCTCCTCCACGGGCTGGAACAGTAACGCCGCGGCCCACACGTTCAGCATTATACCGCCTAGTATTAATACTGTACCTCTGTTATGAAAGAAAATAGATATATTTAGATTCATATTCCATTTAATCACTGTAACATGTACCATAACAGTAGTGGCACAGGAGCACAAGCGTGTGACTGTAAACGTGGCAGGCTGTGAGGTCGATTACCACTCGAGGCAATGAAATATTTAATATTTTCATTTCTTCGCTATGGTGGCGAAGGCAAACCGTGGATTTGTTCCGCCATTCAACACGTAATGTTTCCAGAATTCGGCGGAAAGAGGGGAGCGAAGTGACTTAACACTAGTTTACATTTGCTTCCTTTACTACATGCGGGACACAGCCTGAAGCTGTACTCCAACATAAACTTAATTTAAGAAGGAAAAAAGAGGGTTCCGTACCAATTTCAGAATTGTATGTCAACAAAATTATAAAAATTGACTAACTTAAGTTTGTGGACGTAAGCTTTTGTTTGGTAACATATGAACTGCAATTATAAGTTTGTAATGATTTTTTTCTATGAAATATGTAAAAATGTTCACTTTTTGAATTTTTCTTCTTCTTGCCAAATTTAATAACTGTAAGTCCATGGGAAATATCCTATAGATTACGAGGCGAGTTTCATACAAAAATGCTCTGGTAACGAGGTAATCCGCTGCGTTGAGTTTTGGAAAATCGTAACAGTCTTTTAACACTAGGTTCCGTCTACTTAATCTGCTATGTGCGTAAATAATATGAATACAGTATAAAGCTAGCTAGCCAGTCATGGCGCAGCGGCACAAAGTATGACTGTAAAACCGACTGGTTGTGGGTTCGATCCCCATTCGAAGAGATGAAATATTTACTTAAAATGTATATTTCCATTTCTTCGCCCTGGTGGCTGGCAAAGCGCGGCGCTGAGTTCTGCCACTCAACACGCAATGCCTCCAGAATCTGGCAGAAATTAGAGAAGAAACGGAGTGCCTTGAAGCTGATTTATTTATTTATTTTATTATTCAGTATGAAGCCACAAACAAAAATGTAAAGATAGTGTGGAATACGTGTTTGTATTGATTAACAATAAAGAAAATACATCAGTCGCTGTGAGACATCGTCTGAATGTAAAGGGGATGGTGGTGGGTTGGGTTCCCATGATTAAGAAAAAAATATTTTCATTTCCTCGCATCAGTATGGGAAAATGTGACTTCGAATTTTAGCATTTAATACAATACGAAACATTAATACGTTTTATATTTATATAATAATGACCCTTCAATCTATATCAATAATTTTCTACATAGTCGGTTCAAATACACACATGCTCAATACTCACTTGTAGCCGTAAGTCTCGAGCAGCAGGCGCAGCACGGGCGGCAGGATGATGCTGCCGAAGGCGGAGCCGGACATGCAGATGCCGTTGGCGAGCCCGCGCAGGCGCACGAAGTACGACGACACGATGTACACCGTGGGCGGGAACGCCAGCCCCGCGCCCGTGCCCACCATCGCGCCGAAACTTTACACGAAAATAATAAAAAATAACAATCTAAGAATAATTACAAATAAAGAAAGAATTCATTATATACTCGTATATTGGAAAAAAAATAGACATGGAGTGTCCCATCCTACTGTGTATTTATTTATATCTATTAATCAGCTTCACGCTGTTTCCCGCACATAGCAGCGTAGGCAGAGGGAACCTAGTATTAAGACACTCTGTTCCCCACTTTCTGCCGAATTCTGGAGGTATTGCGTGTTGAGTGGCACATTAAAAAAATCTACAAAAACATAAAAAACACTCAAACGGAAAATGTTGACCTACTTGAAAATATAAATATGTCATAAATAAATAAATTCTTACTATAGTATTGTTTACAAACTTCCACAGTTTACAAACAAGTTAGAAAG
The DNA here is from genome assembly GCA_018249695.1 of Heliconius erato demophoon. Classification (NCBI taxonomy): domain Eukaryota; kingdom Metazoa; phylum Arthropoda; class Insecta; order Lepidoptera; family Nymphalidae; genus Heliconius; species Heliconius erato. The sequence continues at coordinate 15,349 of DWQW01002955.1, forward strand.
TCCTAATAACACAAAGCGTCGCGTTGAGTCACACAATATATACTATCTCAACTAACAAAGAGAATAACCGCTAGGCGCTAAGTTCTCTCTGCCTACTCTGCTATGTGCGGGATAGAGCGTGAAGGTGAAAAGAGTGATAAATAATAATAACAAAAACTTACTTACCTAAAATACAAATAAGTGATGGAATACGCCCAACTGCTAAAAATCATTCCGAAAGCGGCAAAACTACCGCCAATCAACACAACGGTCCTATACGACCATTTCACAGATAGTATTGATGAAATTGGACCTAAAAATATATATATGCATTACATTGTATCCCGTGTATAGCAGGGTAGGCAGAGGGAACCCAGGGTTAATACATTCCATTCCCATGGCACAGCAGAGTGGTGAAACTCTACGCCGCGTTTTGCTTTGTTACCAGAGCGAGGAAATGGGATCGAATCCACAACCGTAGCGCTTACAGTCAATCGCACTTAAAGTAAGGAAATCAACTAACATATTTTTTTAGCCTCACAGTAGTATTTATTAACCAATTTCTGCCCAACTTTCAAAACATTGTGCGTTGAGTGGCGGAACATAAAACCGCATTTTATCTTGAGCGAGAAAATTATTTTTTTTACAAACTGAAAATATTCCATATTCAAACCGTAAATTCCTGAGATCAGCGAGAACAACCAAACAAACTCTTCAGCTTCAATATCAAATATAGAAAAAAAATTAAATCAGCTTCACGCTGTATCCCGCACACAGCAGGGTAGGCAGAGGGAACCTAGTGTTAAGAAATTGCGTTCCCCACTTTCTGCCGAATTCTGGAGGCATTGCGTGTTGAGTGGCAGGACTCAACGCCGCGCTTAACCTCGACACACCACAGCGAAGAAATGGAAATATAAATTTAAGTAAATATTTCATCTCCTCGAGTGGGGACCGAACCCACAACCAGTCGGTTTTACAGTTACACTTCGTGCCGCTGCGCTACGACTGGCCTCAAAATATCAACTATAAACATGTAAAAACTTACCTAAACTACTATACAAGAAGTAACACAACGCAACAATGCCCAGCGACGCTGACGGCGAACACTCGAATACATCATTAAACTCAACTAGCAACACACCAAACGACTTTATCGTTCCCGGTATTAATATATTCACTAGCATTGCACCTGGAATTATACAAAAAAGTGTTAGCTTCACGCTGTAGCAGGGCAGGGTAGCCAGAGAGGACCTAGTGATAAGCTCCCACCGAACACCCAAACATAGAGCGAAGAGATGAAAATAATTAGTTCGTATGAAGGAATGGAACCCACAAATGTCGCGTTTAGTTAGTCGTTGGGTCTGTATTTAACAAAATAGGCAGACCGCAAAGATCGCGACTGTAAACGCGACAGGGTACGATTTACTCTAGAGGAAAAGAAATATTTAATATTTTCATTTCCTCGATCTGGTAACGAGGCAAAGTCTCCAGAATTCGGAGGCAAGTGTTTAATAGGTCCCCAGGTGGTTTCTTTGGCAAAAAAATCTTATGTAAAAATATACGCCTTCAAACGAATTTCCTAAGCATCGGCAATTGGCAATGGGATTTATACGTAGAAAGTATGTTTTTATGTCACACATATTTGTATGTCAATACTAGAAATCTTGGATGTTTGTTCCTCTTTCATTCAAAAACTACTAAGCAGATTTAGATGAAACTTTACAGTAATATAGCTTATACAAATTGCGAGGTCACTGGTGCGGTCTGCGATCGCAGGATACCACCCAAACTCAAGAGGCTGCTTGATATACAGGAGCATCATTCTGACCGGTTCTTTTAGTATCATATCAGTCACTGGAGTCGCGGACACCCTAGGAAGCGCTGGTTGGATGTGACATGAGAGCCAATGGTCTAACCACTGAGGATGCTAAAGACCGTGCAAAGTGGAGTAAATTGAAGGCAGACCCTGGCAATAGCCGGCATTAATGCCATGAAGAAGAAGAGTTACGTATATGAATATATAGATAAACAGCTTTACAGATATATAGACACATAAGGTTATGCTCATAAAACCTTAAAAAATAACTTTAAAAAATCCGTTACCTACGAGTACACACCATCCCCACTTTCCATCCGGTGGTACCATCTCCCAATCTCTTTCCGGTGCAGGACCAATGGTGAATCTACCACCGACTGTGCCGCTCTCATCTTCTGGGAGTTTCACTGTAAAGAATAAAGGAAATGTTTATTTTTCGTCCTTTACTTTCCGTCAGAGTTAAAAATGTCCTATTGAGGCTATAGTGTAGCAGTGAGATAATTTCTAGCTGTACGCCACATGGCCCTGATATATGCAGGAAAAGGCGTAAAAAAGTGGACTTTTTCTGGGAAACGCGTGAAAGATGTGGACATTGAGATTTATCATAATCCATATCACTTACTGGGTGCAACGATGACGTTTTTGTACTTCTTTGAAATATTACAAAATATGTAAATAGTCATTCCGTATTTATTGACATATATAACTTTTCAAATACAAAAGTGCAATTACATTACACTTACATTGTCGTGCAATGTACTTATATTGTGTAATATATTATTATATATAATTCTAATCTTAGCTTAGATAACCTCGAATTCAGATGGCAAAATAAGAATGCAGTGTCTTAACACTAGATTTTTTTACGCATTTTCCCGCGTATAGCAAAACAGCCTACTACCCTGTTCTGCCATATACAGGAAACAGCGTGAAAAAGATATAACACTCATTTTTTTTTTATAGAATTTTATCATATAGCCATATATCTTATATTCAATCGTGCGATATTGTCTTAATGCAGCGTTCTGGAGTTCCAGATTTCAAACTCTGTACTGGCATTCGTCCAAACAGTTTAATTATAACTTTGAAGTTTAGCTAAAAATAAAATTTTCTTAATTATTCGAATGGTTTTTGTGTATCGTAATTTTTGTATTACTCATTTGTTACATCTATTTTTCGTTACATTACAAAATAATTTCAAAAATGTTACTCCCAGGCTGTCATAACGCGGGGGCGCAAGTGTATGACTGTTAACGCGACGGTTGTGGGTTCGATTCCCACTCGAAGAAATGAAATATTTCATATTTTCTTTAATGTTTAAATATTTGATGTAAGAAACATCAAATATTTAAACATTAAAGAAATACTTTGGTAACCAGGCTAAGCTCAGCGTTGAGTTTCGCCACTAAACACGCAATGCCGATTAGGATTCGACGAAACATGATGAACGGAAGTGTCTGAAGGGGGAACGGATCTAAGACTAAGTTAACGCTAATAGTAATAGGTAGCGTATCAAGAGGAAGATATATTATAGAATTCGTACGAAAGTTTGAAATATGTTCTACTATGTATAGGCATAGGAGTGGACTTAATTGCATTTTTTTGTTTTGAATGAAAAAAATCAATTCCGCAAATGCATCTATTTTATTTGTTACTTAGACTTGATATTTTCTTTTTAAATAAAGCAGAGCCGTGAGCAGATCACTAGTTAAATAATAAAATAAAAAAAATAAAAGTTAAAGCCGCTGTAACACTGTTCATATTGTTTTATCTGCATGAAACGTCCATAGTATTATAATATAAATATATCCTCCGCCCACTCAACGTGCAATGCTTTTTAGTAAAACTACACACATGTATAGCTTCACGCTATCCCGCACATAGCAGGGTAGGCAGAGAGAACCTTGGAAGACACTCTATTCCATTAAGACGCTAGAGGCACAGCGCGTGGCGGAACTCAACGCTGCGCTTTGCCTCCTTACCATTACGAGAAAATGAAAATATTAAATATATCATTTCCACGGACGAGAATCGATCCTACAACCATCGCGTTTAAGTCGAACGAACCACGGGCCTTAACCTACAACTACAATGTCTCATAATATTTTGGGCGTAAGAATATGGGGGTCGCGGCGCACCCTAGAATAATGTAAAAAAATCTTTACACAAACATATCTATTCAAAGCTAAAGTTCGGACCCCCACCAGAAAATATCTCTAGATACGCCCACGCTATCACAATCTAGATAGCATAATACTAAAACAAATAATAAACAGATGTCTGTACCACAATACACACATGTAACCTGAACTACAATTAAAGTTCATTGAACTTGGTTTGTGATAACGATTAAAAAGAACCCATTCTTATCAATGGGCTTTTTTTAACTGACCTACTCATATTTTTTATTTATAATCTTTTATACGTCAACAGTATTTTTAAAGTTACGAATTGTCAAAAACCTTTTTTCCGTTCCCATAAAAGTTTCGGGGACTCATTTTTTTAAATGCTTCTTTTTTTAAGTCACAAAGAACCTAAGCCGCGAAGCATGTATGTGTGTGTTATCTGCCAGTCACTTAGTAACGGAAGAGTTTTATATATAATATAAATAGATAATGTAGATATTACTACGGGTAATCAGAGATAACCTTGCATTAAGGCTTAAGACATTTCGTTCCCCACTTTTCGATCAGTTTCCAAAACATTTCGTGTTGAATGGAACAGGCATGATGACAGATTTTGTATTTTAGTATTAAAAAATATATGTAAGTATAAAATTCGAACCAAAACGCGACGAAGTGTCATGGCGTCGCTTGTGACGTCAAATCTGAGTAGCCTGTCAATATATAACGTAAGTCGCTCTGATTGTCGTTGAACATACGACGACGGTTTGCCATGTTATGTAGTCTAAGTTTTCTAAATAATGATTAAATTTATACTTAATTAATCAAAATAATATGTTGTGTGTAATCTATTAATAGGGTTTCAATAATTAAATACATTTTAATGATTTTTACTACCTATCATGATGTTTTTGTGGACAAATATAATATAAATCAGAGCAAATATATCATATAGATCTCATAGAGAAAGTACCCCACTTTAATAAATCTATAATACAGTTATTACCACATAAGTGTAAATTAAACAAACGTTTAGCACACAATTACAAGTAAAACTCATGTTAGGAACGTCACAATATTTAGCAGGCTCATGTAAAGTTATAATGCAAAGTCGTTGAAGTATTTAATTTAATGTTTTTAAAATTGGTATATTTAGGAGGCAGAGGTAATCCAGTGTTAAAATACTCCGTTCCCATTAAGACTGTCTCGTTACCAGAGCGAGGAAAATTAAAATATTAAATATTTCACTCTCTCGAATGGGAATCGAGCTCACAACGTGTCGTATCTACAGTCGCACGTTTATGCCGCAACGCCAAGACTAGCCTGGCTGTATTATCTCTGGCCTCTTAGTATTATTGAGTCAGCTATTTTTATAATTAATACCAGTAACAGGATGGAAGTGTCAGCGCTCCTTTTACGGGAACAGCATATAGGGAAAATATTTTAATCCCATACCTAAAGAAATCAATCAAGATACCTCAACAGTTTAGACGTAGGATTTTTTTTCATTTCACGATGTTTATCCATACCCGTGTTTCGTGTACAAAAATATTACTAAATGTTAAACAACTTTGAACTTTGCCGCTAATACATACGACTCGATTTCGGAATGAGGCGTATGCGGCGATGTCCCTTTGATAGGTTTATGTCTCCGTGCGTAGTTCTTGACAACGGGCGTTTTTTTTACAACGATTTATTATTTATTTTGTTTGATAAAATCACTTTTTCATTTAAAAAAAAAATAAATAATAGTATTAGACTTTTATCGAGTAGTACTTTTATAGTGTGGTGATGACAAAAACTCTCTGTACAATGTATACCAGTGTAAAACAAAAAATATATATACTACGAGTAGCACGTTAATACTCAAAATAAATACGTTCTGCTTCAACAAATATATTTTCTGTCACTTTCCGCGAGTGAAACGAGAGAAGAGAACTAGAGGGTTGCTTTACTCCATCCTAATTTTAAATATAAATATCATCACGATTTAAGATTTGTACTAACTCCAATCAACCACAATCAAGCCAGAACTGCGCCACAAGGCACTAAACAACTATACCATTTATATAATCTAAGTAGTTTATGTAAATATTTACACGTAACTGTTTAGCAGTAAAGGAGATAAGGCGGTAGATAATAAACACTTAGAAAAGATTTCTCGCAAAAGCCTACTTACTAAGTTTAGCACATTGTATAAATGTTTCTACGTTATTTTTAATGGAAAATATAGTAATACAAAAAATATAAATAATATTTGAGGCCAGTCGTGGCGCAGGGGCACAAACATGCGACTGTTAGCGTGACAGCTTGTGGGTTCGATTCCCATTCGGAGAAATTTAATATTTACATTTTCTCGCTCCGGTAATGATGCAAAGCGCTGCGTTAAATTCCGCCACTTACCGCGCAATGCTTCAAAAATTCGACAAAGTGGGGAACAGAAGCGTCTTAATGCGAAAGGAATGTCTTAACATCAAGTTCCCAGGATTCTGCTGCCCTGCTATGTGCGGGATATAGCGTGAAGCTATAAAAAATGTTTTTAATGGAAAATTTACACAATATTATATTAAATGATTCGAGTTAGGCTGTAAACATTATTTTCATTTCCTCGCCCTGGTAACAAGACAAAGTGCGGCGTTTAATGTCTCAGAAAGTGAGGAACGGAACGTCTTAATACTAGTTTCCCTCTGTCTGTATGGGTTCCGTACCTCAAAAAGTAAAAACGGAACCCTTATAGCAATACTTTGTTGTCCGTATGTACCTCTGTCAAAAGCATTTATTCCGAAATCGCGTGGATGTATCAATCTGAAATTAATATCAAATATTCAGATATACGGTCCCTTGGAGCATAAAAATAATTAAGCTTCCAAGCCAACACAATAGAAATATACTACTAGCATATATGCATCGTTTTTGCTGCATTTTATATGAGATTCACTTCCTAAGGACCTACAATTATGAAATTTAAAGAAGTGAGAATTTGTAGTACAAATAAAAGAAAAATTCAAAAAGTATTATAAAAATTTATAGATATTTCATAGAAAAATAATATATTTGTAGTTCATGTCATACAAAATGAGTAGTGCTAGGTCACTTCGTTTTGATTAAGTCATTTCCGTTCTCCATTATCCGTAGAAATATTCGAAAATATCTTTAGGTATTTCCAGATAATTTGTTCTGGACATAATATAAATTATATATATATCACAGATAATCTCTTGCTATTCTGATCGATAATAAACACAAAAAAACACTTACTGTGACGAATCCTTTTATATTTTATCTGCGACATTTTTAAATAAAATCTCACTCCACAAAAACAAAACAATCATATATTTTTAATCCAGAGAAAAGAATGACTGAGTTGTAATAATTGACACAACAGTAGCTAAAATTACATGGAAGTACCCTCAATGTTTTTTTTTTATTTTCGTTTATAATTTTTCGTCTATAGTTTCACGCTGTATCCCGCATGTCAAGGGGTGGATGGGCATTCATATTCGACCGAGTTATTGCGTGTGAAGTGGCGGTACTGAACGCCGCATTTTGTCTTGGTAGTGGTGCTTCAGCGAGTAAATGAAAATGACTCATTCGCTGAATGGGAATCGAACCCACAACCGAAGAGTTTACAGTCAAGCGCTGTGGCACTGCACCACGCCAACCTCAATCTATCACTCCTTAAGACATTAAAAAGGCGCAGTGTCCTTAATTTATTAATATATTTTTTAAATAGAATTACGTTTTCGCCCATTGCTTATTAGGTGGCGAAACTCAACACCGCGCCCTGTCGCGTGACAATCGTCGCGCCCTGATAATAAGTATATTATTTATTTTTGGCACTGTAGGCTTGTCTATTACGTCATAGCCATATCAAATAGTTTTTTTATTATCTTTTAGATAATAAACTCATGTTCTAATAAACAAAATTATAAACGAGACGTCTTCTTTCTAAATTATTTCGTCAGCGAACAAAGTGTTCAAAACTCTTTCTCCACCTCTTGCCCATATTTGAGATATCATCGCATATTAAGTTCCGGAATTCAACGTCACATTTTATTTATATAATTTTTTGAGCTGACACATAGAGATCCTGGGACCCAAATGTTAAAAAACTCCGTTCCCCATTTTCCACCTAATTCTTGTGTGTTGAGCAGCGGAACTCAAGGCCGCGCTTTGTTTCTTTATTAGGGCGAGGAAATTAAAATATTAAATACTTATTTCATTTCCCTGAGTGGGAATCGAACCCGTTGTGTTTTCAATCGCACACTTGTGTCCCTGCGCCACGACGGCCTCAATTGTACTAAAATTAACCGAAAAAGAAATTGTGATGATATTTTTAATATATTTCGTTCAAACCAATTTTTGTTAAGAGTTTTCATTGAGAACCACAGCGTTGTTTTAGATTATTCATTTTCATAGTGTGTGTTTGATAACGATACTGAAATAAAGTTTAAGAGCTTTTTTTTTGTTCGGGGCCATTTGCAGATGTTGTAAATAGGATTTTGCAGCGGTTCCACAGACCTGAACTCAGTAATCTATATGCGACTTGACCTTGTCTTGACCTTGACTTTAGAGTTATCTAAAGTCAGGGCAGTACGCGAAGAAATTAAGAAATCGTTGGCGGTAGCTTGATATAATAATTATAATATGTCAACTGACAGACGAATGCCACCTCAATCTGCTCGGGACCACGGACTACTGCGAAGTGTTCGAAACGTCGGGTTTCCAAAAATGTATAATACCAAATATACGCGATTAATCCGGTTAAAATAGTTTCTCTTCTCATGATGTATAAAAATTGTTAGGGTAGGAACCACTTCCTTACAAGCATAACATAACAAGTTTAAGTTGAATCCTAATTGTTTCGAAATAAAAAGCCATGACATGTAGACAAACAGATAGACAAATTGATATAACAAATCCATAAGGTTTCCATTATTTTAAAAAGCGGCTACGGAATCCTAAAAAGTTTGAATATCTATTTACTCTGTCACGTGACACCCGTTTATGTCAATTCCTCACGTTTAAGCAAATGGCGCCATTTAAAATTGATTGATCACACCTCTGATTGGTTAAGCATTTTTAATTGTTTTGTAAATCTTTATTGTTTTTATAGGTGGAGATCCCATCGTTTAAAACTGTAGGGATTAGATTTTCTAATGAAACTTATATTTAAGAATGATACATGATAGTAGAATAGATTACACTAGGGTTGCCCAAAAAAATCCTGCCGCAA
>DWQW01002956.1:0-24502 GCA_018249695.1 Heliconius erato demophoon
CTGTGTGCGGGATACAGCGTGAAGCTGATTTATTTATTTAATTTAATTTATTATAGTTGTCAATCAATTCTGCTTAAATCAATAATCATGTATTTTAAGCGGGCGAAGCCGTGGGCGGGCCGCTAGTATTATATATAGAGATAATTGGCTAAAGCGCTTACACAGTTTCCACGAAGTAACAAGGGGCGGCATTGAGTTCTACCAGTCAACACTCAACGTTTCGAAAATTGGACGACCCATGGCGAGCACGGAATGTTAATACTGTTTACCTTTGCTAAACTTTCCGCTACATGCGGAATACAGAAGCTAAAAAAAAAACAAAATTTTCAAATAAACAACATTTACACAAAGTAATTATTTCCTTTATACCTTGACAAAGACTGCCATCACGTCATTTCAAATAAAACAAGGGAGGTAAGGTAAGCTAATATAGCTCAAGATCCTAGGGCCCCCAGACCTATGTTATCTTAGCAAAGCTGAAATTTTGGGGACTATTAGTCTAATATGTAGCTAAAACAGTATGCGTACTCACTTACTTGAAAGTAGGGCCCTTTCAGAAGTTGCGCCAAATAAAGGTATATTTGTCTCTGTCTGGGAGGATGGTTGAGCCATCGGATTGGTCTGGGTGCTTATAAGGGGTCTTGAAATTGTCCGTAAATAATATATTTAAAATTAAAACTTGCTAGTATAATGTATTTTGCTCCAATTTTAAACAACCTTTAGGACCTCTGGCAGGAATCTTAGTAAAGGGCATGTAATAATAAATATACTTTTTTACATTATTCTTAAAAACATATTTAAATGCGAGCGTTTCTACTTTAACGTAGGTGAGTATGAACCTTAAGTTGGCGCGCTACCTCTGAAAAGGCGCTACTTTCAAGTTATTAAGTACGCATACAATCTTAACTACATATTAGACTATTAATAAATTTTAGCTATGTTAAAATGACACTAGTCTGGAGGCCCTGGGATCTCAGTCTATTAAGGAACACGGAATACTTTTCGATCTTTTCGATCATAAAAAGATCTATCAACGTCGATTCGAGTCGATCGTCGATGTATTAGTGATGCCACTCGGTGTGGTAAAATTTGTATTTTGGAATTTGAGATCTTTGAGAAAATTATATTTTTTTTATGTAATCACTGAAAAAATTACCCGAAAACCAAAACCACTTTATTATAGAGAAGAAGAGAAGATAGATGACGCCACAGCGCGAGTGTCGGTTCGATTCACACTCGGTGGAATGAATTATTTTCATTTCATTGCACAGGTCACAAGAGTGAGCGCGGCGTGGCGTTGAGTTCCACCATTCAACACACAATGCCACAAAAATTAACGTGAACGGAAACGGAAACGTGGAACGGAGTGTTCTAACACTAGGTTCCGTCTACCTTGCTTATAAGGGATATAGTAGTATACTTGGAGCCATATATGACTAAACTATACATTTATTGTTATATCCTACCTTTTGTGTCAACCTAACTATACTTTCAAATTATCTCCAAAGTATACGCACAGCAAGTTTCATCTCTATTGCACTTACTCGTACAATAAAAAAATTGACAAATATCCAACCTTTGTTTTATTGCCACCAGTAGACCGCGACCTACTTATCTTCAACATTTCCAATAATCACGGGGTAAATCGTGATTTCGGAGAGGTCACTTAAATTGGTCTAAACTGGTCTTTAAAATTTGAAACATTCAAAGCATTATGGAGCAATGTCCATTGTTTTTCTCTTTGTTACACCATTGATCAATTAAATTTAATAAGCAAACGCATTGTCCTGTAGAAAATTGTGCTAAAAATGACGAATTACATTAAAGTTATTAATGTATTAATATGGCTACTTTCGTTTTGTTTTTTGAATACTTTTTTTTCGTAAATAAATTTTTAGTAATTTCGTATTTGTTCTACTACTATATAGTTTAGTAATGTTTGCGTTAATCTCATGAACTAATAGTTTGAATTTGTTCTTGCATAAAAAAAAATCGTGTTGTAAATAAAATACCTCGTTCACTTAGAATGTGTCCTGTGTTATACCTGGTATGTCTCTTGGTTCTTTTCTTTAGCTTCACGATGTATCGTGAACATAGCAGGGTAGGCAAAGGAAACCTTTCCTAGGTTTCCTTTGCCTAGTGCTAGACAGAGACACTTCGTTCTCATGAAGACACTACCGTTCCTCACATTCCGCCTTTCAGGAGTTCCGTGTTGAGCGGTGGAACTCAAAGCTGCACTTTGTCTTGTTATCAGAGCGAGGAAATGAAAATAATTCATTGCTTGAATGGGAATTGAACACACAACCGCCGCGTTTTAGAGTCAAACGCTGTGCCGCTGCGCCATGACGAATAGAGGACCATTAACACTTGAAATAAAATATATATAACAATAGACACAAAGCAATACCCATCCTTTTAAATATCAGCTTTTAAAAGGATTTGCGGCTTCGATTACCGAATATTAAAAAGTCATTTTTATTCATGGTCCGATAGGAATCGAGCTCGAGTTTCGTAACTTGGTTTTATACCGCGGCTTTATGTTTTTCCGTCAAACTTCAATTGATCTCTTATAGAAATTATAATTTTAATATAACTTAATTCTTTATTTATACAAACGCGACGTTCAATTTCACCTACTACTAGAAAATTGTGTATAATGTTTACGAAAATTGTAGGTAACTCTTCATATAGAATTAAAAATATTATGAATTACTGTCGTAGTGCTGGAGCACAAGTGTGAGATTGTCAACGCGACTGGTAGTGGCTTCGATACCGACTCGATGAAATTAAATATTTATATAAATTTATGTTTTCATTTCTTCGCTCTGGCGTCGAGGCGAAGCGCGGCTTTGGCTTTCGCCACTCAACACATAATGCGGCCAAAAAATGAGGAAACAGAATGTCTTTACATTATGTTCCCTCTGTCTACCCTTCTGTGTGCTAAAAAAAGCATACAGCTGGGCGCTAAAAAAAAGGCAGAGTTAAAAAATATTATCAATATACATGACGTTGGGTGGTAATGGAATCCTCAGCCACCACGTGCATTCAAAAAATCAGAAAAGTCATAGCAGTGTTGATAGAGGGAACCTGGGGTCCTAGTTTTAATACACTTCGGGGCCCATTTTCTGGATTGAGTGTTGAGCATCGGAACTCAACGCTACGTTTTGCTCTGTCACCAGAGCGAAAAAAAGAAAACATTAAAGTATCGAACCCACAACCGTCGCGTTTAAGATCGTACCCTTGCTACCTTGAAATACGATGGCCTCAATTGTAATTTGCTATAATGCTCAACTCAACATTAACTTAATCTATTCAGATATATATTTCTAGACTTCGTTTGATGGTTTCTATAGAAAATGTTCTAGCGACATTAACAGATTCCATATAGTCGGTTGCCCTTGCCTATATAGACTGTCTGACCCTACTATTAAATTATATCGCCTTTCGTTGTTAGGAAATGGGACTCATTTTTCGTTACTTTATGAATCTCTTATAGTTCTACAATATAATTGTCAACTATAAATCAGCTTCACGCTGTCTCCCGCACACTGCAGGGTAGGCAGAGGGAACGTAGTGTTAAGACACGTTCCCCACTTTCTGCCGAATTCTGGAGGCATTGCGTGTTGAGTGGTAAAATTAAACACCTCGCTTGTCATCGACACCAGAGCGAAGAAATGAAAATATAAATGTAAATAAATATTTGATTTCCTCGAGTGGGGATCGAACCCACAACCAGTCGATTTTACAGTCACACTTTGTGCCCCTGCGCCACAACTGACCTCAGAAGTATACATTTTTTTTATTGCATAATATCATAAATACGTATTGTTTAATTAAGATTACTTGTGTTTAGGGAGCCGTAAACGTGATAACCAAAGTTTATTATTATTATTATTATATAATTTGCGTCTCTATGTTTTAGCATAGCACGACGTTGAGATTTGCTAATCAACTCGCAATCTCGAAAACTCGTGTTTTCAAACAGATTCTGCTCTACTGGGCTAAGATGGCAAATATGGGTTAAGATATAATTCAATATTGTAAATAATGTCTTTCAAATACACTTCTATAGAAGGAGTGTAAGCGTGGTTTCCTAATGTAATATATTAAAATTATATGTCAACATTCCTTATGTTGATACCTCAGAGCAAATTGTTGCGGGACTCGGAAGTAATATTTTAAATTTTTTTTTTCCCTCACGAGGCAAAGTTGGGTAAGGAAGATTAATAAACTTGAGTCAACCGCGAGTAAATTATATAACGACATAATATTGTGCAAATTGAAATGTAATTGAAGTGCAAATTGAAAAAGAAGTGTCCTAACAATAGGTTCAGTGTTAGGACACTCCGTTCCTCACTTTCCGCCGATTTTTCGAGGCACTGCGTGTTGAGTGGCGGACCTCAACGCCGAATTTACCTCGATGCCATCGTGAAGAAATGAAAATATTAATAAATAATAATTCTTTTCTTCTAGTGGGGAACCCACAACCGTTACGTTACAGTCTTACCCTTTTGTCCCTAGGCCACGATGGCCTCAGTCCACAAGGCTTCCACTGTTTGAGTTTCAATGTCAAAGTCAAATAATTTCATTCAAAATAAGAAGTTACATGCTTCATTTTTTGAACGTCAAATAATTTACCACCAGTTCACTAAAATTAATGCCTCAGACCTGAGAAGAACCGGCGCAAGAAACTCAGCGGAACTTTTTTTTTAAATGAATTTTATACAAATATATCTTTAATTATTTGTGACAATGATACCTTTTAAGCAGTTTTGAGGGAGCATTTCATTCCCAAGGCCTGTTATCATTTATAAAATCATTAATTGGATAATAACCTTTAACACACAAACATCTTTTCACATTTGTTTTAAATCATGATATAAAAAAATCTCTGATGTTTTCTGGGATCCTATTGTAAAAGCTTACACACTGTCCTATAAAAGAATTGCGGATTCGATGCAATCGAGTTAGCGGTGCACTAAGTTTAAGTTTATTTCTGGTATTAATATTATGAATTAAATTAAATTAAATCAGCTTTATGTTGTAGCCCGAATACAGCAGGATAGGCAGAGGGAACCTAGTGTTAAGACGCTCCTTTCCCCACTTTCCGCCGAAATCTGGAGGTATTGCGTGTTTAGTTGCGGAACTCAACGCCACGGTTTGCCTTCACACCAGAGCGAAGAAATGAAAATATAGATTTAAATAAATATTTCATTTCCACGAGTGGGGATCGAACCCATAACCAGCGGATTTTGCACTCACACTTTGTGCCTCTGCGCGTGCCTATACGTTAAGTCTATTTATGATATTATTATTATTATGAACATCACCAATTTTGATAAAATCATTAATGTTTTTCTTAACATACATAACATTTTCAAAAATGTATTAAAATGCAGTATTGGTTGAAGACATTTAATTTTTTTACTATTTAATAGTTCGAGAGAGAGAGGTCTCTGTACCTAACCAAATTTGTTATTACCCTACTAGAAATGGGCTGATGCCAGTCATGCTCAGGGATACAAGTGTACGGCCGCAGTGGCACAAACGTGTAACTGTAAGCCCGACGATTGTGGGTTCGATTTCCACTCGGAATTAGTTATTTAATAGTTTTAAATAAAACTATTTTAACCGGATTAATCGCGTATATTTTGTATTTTTATACATTTTTGGAAACCCGACGTTTCGAACACTTCGACACGAATGCCGCCACACATAGTTTTATTGAATCGCTCTAGTAAAAAAGCCAAAGCAGCCCAGAGTCCTGCCACTCAAATCGAAATATATAACTTAACTGGAAATAACTCGAAAATTCATCGGAAAATAGGAAACGCAGTGTCTTAGCACTAAATTCCCTCTGCCTACTCTGCTACATGCGTGAAGCTGTGAAAGTGAATTTATAAATAATTGAAATCTTATCTGATGGTAATGATGACGGTAACTCAAACGTCTGTACAAGGTAGAAATCGAACCCGCAAACTCCGGCTAACCAGAACCCGATTCCATCCTATAATTGCACAAAATACCTACCTCGTTAGCATCAGTAATTACACAAAACTTTATTTAGAGTAATTTATTTTTCATTAAATTTTTGTTGCACGTGTGTTTTAATAGTTAAACATTTTAATTATTTAACGCGAATCCAATTAATTCACTTTTAAAATTCATTAATGAAAATAATATATTATGTAGGAATATCACGCTGTACCCCGTATATCAGGTAGGTTTAAAGGTTCCTAGTGTTGAGACACTGTTCCCGTTCCCCACTTTCCGCCAAAGAGGCAATTTGCGCATTGAGAGGCGGGACTCAACGCTGTACTTTTGTCTTTGTGCCAGAGCGAAGAATTGAAAATATTAAAAAATATTATTTCATTTCCTCGAGTGGGGATCGAACCCACAGTATTTCTAAACGAGTATTACGTTATTATACTGAGAGAACTCAGCTATTTAGTTTGTTACCATAAGAATGGCGAAACTTAACTCCGCGCTATGTTTGACCAGACCATTGAAAATGTTATGTAAGTATTTTACGAGAATTACTGTAAACATTCTACAAACATGGATTTAAACATGCAATCGTCGCATACGGCGGCTCATTTATTTTGCTAGACAGTAACCAAAGAACAAATTCAATACATTACAATTTATCTTAATGTCTGTGCTTTACAATAAACATTAAAATATGAGGCCAGTCGTGGCGCAGGGCACAAGGCGTGACTGGTTGTGGGTTCAAACCCCATTCGAGGAAGTGAAATATTTATTTAAATTTATCTTTTCATTTGTGGCGTTGAGTTTTGCCACTTAACACATAATGTCTCCAGAATTAAGTAGGGAACAGAGTGTCTTAGTACTAGGTTTGCCCTGCCTATCTTGCTACGTGCGGGATACAGCGTGCAGCTGATTTTTATTTTGTAATAAACAATACAAAGTTTTCTAATGAACTCGTTTTATGAAGACCAGCTTTGTTTCACAGTTTTGCGAGATAAATAGGTTTCTCATCTAGATTGTATGGACCGAGTATACAAAAGTACATTACCGCGGGTATACGGGATCTACAAAAATACGATAAAGCCTGACTTATGTTTTTGTTGAGATACCAATGGGGGAATCAGGACTGCGTTATAATGCGTGTCACATAATTTTATTCATAGTAAAATATTCCTGTAGCTATTCCTGTCACCTGGCTATAGGTACTTCTACAGATATTAATAAATATATAAATATATATACTTAACAGTTTCCTAGTTAGTTCGTTTCCTAGTAGTCGAGGCCGGTCGTGGCGCAGCGGCACGAGGTGTGACTGCAAAACCGACTGGTTGTGGGTTCGATCCCCACTCGAGGAGATGAAATATTTACTTAAATTTCTTCGCTCTGGTGTCGAGGTTAAGCGCGGCGTTGAGTTCTGCCACTCAACACGCAATGCCTCCAGAATTCGGCAGAAAGTGGGGAACGGAGTGTCTTAACACTAGGTTCCCTCTGCCTACCCTGCTGTGTGCGGCTAAAAGCGTGAAGCTAAAAAAAAAAAAAAAAACAGTTTCCTATAGCCTCCCCCCCCCCTCTCTGCCCGTTCATTCCCATTAATTGCACTTTGTGCAATCTTAATCTTTTAGAAAATTATTGATTTATTTTACTAACCCATTATTCCGGCCAGTTAACAACTTCTAAGAAGTCGTGTAACATTAAAAGGGTCCAGGCTGATATTCCTGTTTTTCGCAAAATGTATGATTTGTATTTATTACCTATAAAATGATTTTAATGGTAGTGGTATAATTTTTCAATATTAATATTAACATAATTTCAAAAAAAATGAAAACAAATCTATCACTATATGGACATATTTAACAAAAATTAAATTGTACAAAATAATATTTCAATTACTACAAAGTGGAGAAAATTGAAAATTAATAAGTGAAATTATAGATACCTACACCTGCTTATTATTTTAAATCCGTTATTTTTGTCGGGTTTCTTGAGACGGTGCTAACATGATTTTTTTTTAAATTAATTTTAATATTATTTTTTTCTTGACTACCAACGATTTGAAAAGTACGCTCCTTCAAATAAAAAAAATGATTTTTAAAATCGGTCAACAAAAGTCTGAGAAATCGACCAACAAATATAAAAAAAATATTGTTAACGAATATACAACCTTCTTCTTCAGTCGACTATTTTGTCTTATTATTAATCGAATGTTTTTTAGGTTTTATCTTTACCTATATAATGTATATATGTATATGCATTCTGCTTTTTACTTTCCACCCGACTTCGAGACATGACTTGTTGAGAGGCGCAACGCCAAAAAAATTGGAAAATTTTATTTAATGTACGTACATAAAAATATATATATTACAATTTTTAAAGAAAACGAATGTGCAGTACCTACACCCGTTCATAATGGTAAAGCCCATGTTATGTAATTTCTCTGTTATATCCATTTTTTTCCGACCGCTAAGGAAAGGTTGTTTTTTTTTCACGCGTATCTTGTATGTATGTAATATTCTTTATTACCTCGTATCTCCAGAACCGTTGAACGGATTTACATATTTGAGGTATCGTTAGATTCGTATTTGCAGCCCAAGTGTTCTTAGATAGGTGACGTTAATAAAAAATAATCATGGCGGCTGTGGGATACCATTGGACGTAGTGAAAAAAAAAAATCGTTTCGAATACTACAATATGGGTATCAAGTTATAGAGCTCAATTTCAGGATTTCTAAAAGGTATATCATGATTATCATTACCATAATAAATTGTAACAAAAAAATGAAAAATAAAAAAATATTTGTACAAACAAAAACCCCGACTGCATAAAACTAAAAAGAAAATAAACAAGTCCAATAGTTTATTAGGATTAACAGTTGGGACCTTTTTAAATTATGCGGGGTTCCTGGTAAAGATTTTATTGATGGAAGAATTACTTATAGGTCCCGACTGTAAATCCTAATAAACTATTGGACTTTTTTATTTTCTTTTTAGTTTTATGCAGTCGGGGTTTTTGTTTGTACAAATATTTTTTTACGATCTTTTTTTTACCTTTATTGCAAGTATTTATTGATGTTAAAAAAATGTCAAATAAGTTACTATGTAAAATGGGGATGGGGATTATGGATATCCAACATAGGTAAAATATATACCTTAGGGAAAGCGCTACTTACATCCATTTGTCTCTCGTCTCTATAAAAGTACACGATCGTAGCATTTCAATTTGAAAAAAATATCGGTAAATAGTAGCGCGTAGAGTCTGCCTAGATCACGTCCAAGTACTTAAAGGTTAAGGTTGCGTCTTGTCTTTCCAGAGGCAGTAAATAAACATAATTTATTATAATAAGTTCTTTGATTTTCACGATTATTACACATTTTAAATAAAACTATTTTAACCGGATTAATCGCGTATATTTTGTATGTTTATACATTTATGTCCGTGGTCACGGGTAGACTACCCGTGCTACTACTGCAAAGTGTTCGAAACGTCGGGTTTCCAAAAATGTATAAACATACAAAATATACGCGATTAATCCGGTTAAAATAGTTTTATTTAAAATAATTTATTATTCCAAGTGCAAATCGAACCCACTATCAATGCGATTACATTGAAATACTATTCCACTACATCACGATGATCTTGAACAATAAAAACATAAAATTGAAAATCACGATGAAATTACATTACAAATTAGTTTCTTAGCCGTCATATTTTATATAATTCGTTCTTTTACATTAAAATTGAAGCTTAAATCTATTAATACCTTTAGTAATTACGTCTCAGTATTTAACCGATTTCTGTAATAGGAGAAGGAGTTTAATTCGACTGCATTTTTAGCTTAGAACTTTTTATGTTTACCTCAGAATTTTTGACCGTACGGCCGTCCATTTTTGACAATGTTATCTTTGAGAAAATTACATTTGAGATTTCGATGAACGTTTAATTATTGGAAAAAGGGTACATTTCAAGGATAGTTTGATGAGAATTCGGTTAGGTTTTGGTTATGGGATTAAAAATTATTTTAATTTGTAATTATTTGAATCCACCACCATCATGCTTAGAGTCAAAGGCTGTTCCATTGCACCTCAATGGCCTACAATTCTAAATGAACGAAAGTACGACATGACTAGCTTTGTATACAATAAAGGATGGTTATAAGATCTAAAACACTTGTGACATAAACTAAGGAGTGTTAAATGCATGTGAATATTAATGAATATGTAAATAGATCAGTTCTAACCAGGTAATATACAAACCGCGTTATTGTCTCATATACAGTATAGACCGACGACGTGTGTGATATTAATATAGGTATATGTAGTTAGTTTACTTGCACTGTTGCTATTGTGTTGATTATTATAGTATAGAATATTGCGTACGTCTAAGTGTACTCTATGATAGGGAGTGGATGGACTTTTGATTATATTATTATTTTTTAGAGTATTTATGTATAGTTTGAGGTCAGTCGTGGCGCAAGAGCGTGTGACTGTAAATGCGACAGGTTGTGGGTTCGATTCCCACTCGACAAAATGATATATTTAATACTTTAACATTTCTTCGCTTTGGTAACGAAGCAAAGCGCGGCGTTAAGTTCCGCCACTCAAAACATTCAGAATCGGCGAAAAGTGGGGATTAAAAAATTTGTACACAAGGTTCCTTCTGCCTATCCTGCATTATGTGAAATACAGCGTGAGGCTGAAAAAAAAAACCTAAGTTATTTCAAGGTATACAAAATTATTAAATGTATATACTTTCCCCGCACCAAGACTATAGACTAATTTCAAACAATATAACTGATAAGGTAAGTATTAGCCAAGTATAATTTATATGGAGTGCAAAAATTGCTGAGAGCGCCGGAGGCGAGGACGATCTCCATTTATTAACACCAGCTTATGATTTATCATCGGCGGTATTAGATGAAGCGGAAGGGGTTGTATTCTAGTGTGAAGATTGTGTTTATTATAAGCTGTAATATTATAGCCGTTATCCGTTGGTTGTCGTGGCGCAGTGTGAAATGAAAACGCGATGCTTGTCAGTTCGATCTCCACTCGGGAGTATGATTATATTTAATTCCAAAGAGGGTTGTATAAAATAATATTTCCAACATCTAACACGCAATGTCTGAAAAATTGGGCAAAATGTGGGAAAAACACATTCATTTTTCTTTTCCTAAAACACTAGGTTCCGTCTGCTTTATTCTATTTTACTAATTATATAAAAAAATTAACGCGGAATAACTAAAATAGTGAATACCGTGGAATAAATAGCGGAATTTAAAACCGCGCTCTTGGAAACGTTCCACGGAAATTTAAGCATTCTTAAAAAGTGTTATTCTTTCTTAAGTACCTATAGAAAAACACTTTAAAAATTAAAAAAAAATCCCTCTGCCTTCCATGACATAAGAGAGAAAAAGCGTGAAACCGGTATTAAAATACATAACAAACACAAGATTATTCTTAACAATAACACTCGTTTACGTAAACTTGTACGACTCCACACTGTAGTGGTACCTACATTGCACTCGAAGCTTTCGAAGATTGTTGGCGAATTGCCAGAATCCGATCTCGTAAGACGTTTTAAGCTCGTGGGACTTCAAACTATCCTTCTTTAAAGCTCATTTATCTTCATAAAATTTTTAAACATAAAATCCATTGATTCTAATGTTTTAATAAATAAAGTTTCCGCAATAATATTTATAGTTGTCCCTTTTTCCTAGCCTCAAATAGGAACTACGACTATTTATTTTTTAAATTTCACTCAGCATATAGCATTGTAGGCTGACGGAATCCATTGCTAAGACTTTATTCTCTACTTTTGACATACACAGTACGCAAACGTGTTGATTGGCGGAACCCAACGCTGCGTTTTATATACCTTTACAAAAGAACTAGAAAATGAAAACAATACTTCTCCCCGTACGCGGATCGAACCCACTACGTTGCATCCCCAGTGCGACGCTGTATAATGCGCCACAACGACCTATATATTATATTATATATTTTTTTATAAAAACGTACAATATAACAAAGTCCTGTACCGCACTGAACAAGGTCACTCTCGCTAAACGACGAAGACCTTTATTTATGTTTATCCGGACCATTTCTTTTACATCAACTTCTTTAGGACGTCCCGGCTACATGTAATATACTGTTGTAACAAATGAACAATGACTTTTTTATAAATGCTTGTACATTTAATGTTTTATTTTAAATAAGTAACTAAATTAGTTGAGGCTAGCTGAGGTAGACGGATTGTGGGTTCGATTCCAACTTGAGAATGAGAACATGTGAACTCTAGTCACTAAAGATTTTTGACAAAAACAAGAAAATTAAAAAAAAATTAACACATAATGTCACGTAATGAAGATGCGAGTTAATACTGTCACGCTTGAGAGGAGGGCAAGATAAAATACATAACACCAAAATGCGGTAAACGTTCAAAATGCGGTAAGTGGTATTATGAAGTATGCGTCGGTTTGCCAGTTGATGACAGCGATCTTTCTGAATGCCCTCATGGCTTTTAAATAAAGTTTTTTTTTATTATTAAAATTTATTTTTCATTTAATTATTATTAAAATTTATTGATTCGGATGTATAGTTTTTATTTAATTTCAATTCTTCCTTAGGTAGGCCTTATTACCCGAACCTACTTTAAATTCTACTTTTAGTTCCTAAGTAACAGTCACCCACAGACGCACTACAGGATAGAACAGGACTACAGGACAAGACAGGACTATAGGACTTAGAATGCTGAAGTTTAGCATGTACGCAATCTAGAGAGTACTCAGTAAGGATTTACCAAAATCTTCAAAGATGTAAAAAAAATAAACAGAAACATTTTAAACAAACATTATTACATTTTTTCACATGCTAAGGCATAAGGCTTATAAAAAGGAGGAATATAGATTATATATAGAGAATATAAGAAGAATATAGAAAATAGATAGAGATTACGTCACTAAGCTCTCTGCTCTGCTCCACATACATATAATATGTGAAGCATCTGTGGAATTAAAATAAAAGTTATCTAAAAAAATAAAGTGACTGTAATATAATACTTATTTGTATTATAGGCTAAAAGAAAACAATACTTAGAATTTTGATAGTCTGAGAGCAATATAATCTAGTTTGTGGCCATTTTCTACAGAATTGCCTCTCTTACTTGCTCTACTCAAAGCGCCTGTAATATGAATACTTTATTAGGCAAAATAGTGGGCTGAAGAAAAAAATATTGTCTCTACACCCTGGAGGACTGAAACACATTTACCTGTTATGCAAATTTGGGAAAGCTACAATTTCACATAGAAATTGTGCTTATTTTTTGGATATTATTGACTAGAAACATCGAATTTATGTATGTATGTATCAAATATAGAGCAGAGTAGTTAGATGAAACCAAGTTTTAAAACGCTTCGTTCCCTATGCACCGACAAATTTTTGAGACATTGTGTGTTGAGTGACGGAACTCAACGCGGTGTCTTAGACTTTGTTACCAGAGAAAATGACAATAATTATTTCCCCTTGTGAGAAATGCACGATGCCGGCCTACCGTCGTCGGTTCATTCGGTTTGATATTTATATTCTCTTATAATATAATTGATACTTAAATTAAAAAAGAAGAGCCATACGCCATCATATATCATATATAAATTTATTCAAACATAAAAAAAGTATTTTTTATTTTTTATTCTATGATATCGACAAATGCTCCGATCACTACTTTCACATTTGACATCCATGACATGTTTATTGCGACGTGACAAATTTACGGTCGGCATTTGAAAGTTTTGAAATAATAACGAAACTAGTTGCGTTGTTTTTAAAATCAAGAATTAATATAATAAATCACTGAGATATATAAAATACACTTGTCAAAGTATTGATATTGCTTAGAGAGTAGCTGGTAGTATTTTTTTATTTCTTTTTTTGTGAAAAAGCAAATTCTAAAAGGGAATCATGTTAAAGTTAAAGTCATAAATATTTTAGTACAAAATATATTGTTGTATAGGACTTATGTGACTGTCATTTCAAGTACTCCATTAAAATGTCAAAATGTTAAGTAAAGGATAATTTAGAAACAATGAAAAAAAAACAATTATGTTTTAGTGAGTCCATATATAAGCTTCACGCTGTATCCCGCACACAGCAGGGTAGGCAGAGAGAACCTAGTGTTAAGACACTCCGTTCCTCACTTTCCGCCAAGTTCCAGAACTTGACGGAAAGTGGGGAACGGAGGCATTGCGTGTTAAGTCTTAGCGTGTTGAGTGGCGCAACTAAACGCTGCGCTTGCCTCGACACCAGAGCAAAGAAATGAAAATATAAATGTAAGTAAATATTTTATCTTCTCGAGTGGAGATCGAACCCACGACCAGTCGAGTTTACAGTCACACTTTGTGCACCTGCGCCACGACTGGCCTCAATAATCATCACTCAATAACTAACACTATTGCAAAAAATATTTTAGAATCTAAGTATAGGCTCGTAGCACCAAAAATTCTAAAAAAATATATGATTTAACTTTTACTTAATACATGTCTTTATAAGAGGAAACAGGAAACATACCAACTCTAGCAATTTAAAATGATCATTACTGTACCCTTTCAACAATACTTGGTACAAAATCGCTACTTCAATAAGCGATTCAAGAATAAAATTGCTGTAAACAAAGAACTGAAATGCATAGAATAAGTCTTATATCAAAGTAAATGTATTGGAGTCCGTCGTGGTTCAGTGTAACGGGGTCTGATTGTAAATGAGTGTAATGAGTTCGATTTCCACTCAATTTACAATATCTCAGGCGGAGATCGGTGAATCTTGGCTCTAGGTTTTCTCTGCCTACTATACGTAGATACTATTGTTAACTTATTACAATAGTATCTACGTATATAAAAATTTTGCGAAAAATTTCTACGTACATAAAAATTTCTTACTTATTTAATACATATTATCATACATGTTTATTAAAAATATACATAATTAAAGTATACTTATTGCGAATAGTGAACGCCGCACACCGCGTTCAGTTCTGCCACGAAAATGGAGCGCAAAGTGGAGAGCGGAGTGTCTTAACAATAGGCTAGCTAACCCTGCTTACCCTGATGTATGTGTGATACAGCGTCAAAGTAAAAAGAAAATAACAATATAGTTTTAATAAAATATCATACAACTACATGCATAGTCCGTACATATGTTTATAGTTTATTTATTTGTTCCACGAAATCAATACAAAAATAATTCTTACCTTACATATTTTTATTGGACTCAACTACGAGCACTTCTCTTTATAACGACGTTTTCGACTAGCAATTTTCAATTACGATTTCCAAAATCGGTAATTAAATACTACCCAAAGAAATTGATTCACACAAAATTTGCATTTGTTTGCAATACAACATTTTAAATACGAAACCGGCTTTGGTAGCTGAATGAAGATGGCGCCTTAGTGAGATTATCTTAAGACCGACGTTTAATTTTAAATAAGTTACTAAATTCTTAAGTCAATTGAATAAATTGCTGCTCTCAAGATTTAGGTTTGTAATATGATTTGTAGGTTGTTTTATTTAAATTGCATTAAAAAAAAATATATATATATATAGGTTATGGGTATATATCCTTTTCACGAATGTACCAGAATGGTAGCCAATTATTGTGTTTGTGAAGAATGGTGTAGAGTAGTATGACGCACAATCAACCACTAATTGACGTTCACGCCCCCTCTGTTAAGAGCAACGACAAACCAAGAGATCCTACAAGATACAGCTAACTTACCACACGTATTCGAGTCATTGCTTGTGGAGTGGCGGAGGCAGATAACCAAGTGTTAAGACACTCCGTTACTTTACTTTTCGTCCATTTTTTCAAGACATTGTATATTGAGTGACAAAACTCAATCCCACTCTTTTTCTTGCTAACAGAGCGAGGCCGACGATACGACGCCACGATGGCTTCATTCTTAATTATTATTACTATAAAATTTTTGTGTGATTTAATCTTTCATAGAAGAACAAAATTACTTGATTTGTTATTTAATGAATTATTCATAAAGATAACATTATTTTTATTTCTGTAAAGGCTGGGAGAGTTACCAAAAAGTATATTTAACTTATACAAAAATCTACTTCGCTCATAATTTTGAATTTGAAAACTTTTTAATATTGATTATGTACACGTTGTTTTTTTACTAGACGCTTCCGTTGAGAAATTTATATATGGCAGGCGATATTTATTGAGAACTAGCGACCCACTCGCAGCTTCGCCTGCTTACATATTACTGTTATAAGCGACGCAACGCGACGGTGCCGTTCCTGTATTCAGACTGAAGTCCCTAAATTATTCCGAACATCGATATTCTATCTAGATCCGTAGATTTTTTTTTTTTTATCGGTACGCTTTAACCCGAACACGGCAGATTAGGCAGCAGAAACCTAGTGTTAAACACTCCGTTCTCGAAGCGAAACTCAACGCCGCGCTTTGCCTCGATACCAGAGCGAAGAAATGAAAACATAAAAAACATCAAATATTTCATTTTCTGAGTGGGAATCGAACCCACAACCTGCCGCGTGTGACTGTAAAAGTCACACTTTGTGTCTTCAAGCTACAACTTGGCTCATGTACTATTCATTTTAAACATCTCATATTTCGAGTACAAGTAAAGAGTTCTAGTTCAAACAATCATAATGACGAAATTGAGAGTTAGGCTTAAAAAAACTGTAATTTTCTTATAAGAGTTATCCGGAGTTATCTAATGCTTATGGGTTGTATACTTATTTTGGACTGACGGAATACAACACCGTACAAAAGTAGAGAAATATTAAGAAGAATCAATATTTCAAAATAATTATGCAAATAGTATTTCAGACCCGACTATACCTATATGATACCACCATGGGACAGTGGAAGCAGTTAGACTCGAAAAGTGATGGTTTTGAGTTCTATCGCAACTGAAGGAATGAATTATTATTATTTTCCCGGTCTAGTAGACAAAGTACGGTTTTGAGTTCCGCCAATTAACAGACAGTGTATCGAATTTAGACGGAAGGTAGATTCAACTTTATAGTATATGGAGAAGAAAAAAAAATTACAGATTGGCATTCAACTGACAAGTCTAAGTCTTTACTGGTATATAAACTGTTGAGCAAATGCACATTACATTGTAGTTTTATTCTCATCAACAAGATACAGAAAGCACGCGCTTCCGCCATTACGTTTCAAATGCAACATAATACCTTTAAACGTTAACATATATATGCTATGTACAGTCGCTGCCAGATGTTTAAACTTTTTTTCTTCACATATCTCTAGTAGTCCCAGTTTACATATTTTTTTCAACTTCACGCGGTATCCCGTGTACCGCAACATGCTATATGTGTGATACCGGAGGTAGAGAAAGATTAGTGTTAAGATACTCCTCCTTCCAATTTCCACCGAATTCTAAAGGCATTGCGTGTTGAATAGCTGATAAGCCGCGCTTAGCCTCGATACCAGGGCGAAGAAATGAAAATATTAAATATTTTATTTCCTCAAGAGGGAATCCCGCAACCTATCACGTTTACAGACAGTTGTGCCTTTCGCCACGACTCCAGAGTTTAAATGTCTCTAACAATAATCTAGTTTTATATCATTTTTTAGAGACAATTAAATGAAAATTATGAAAGTAGAGATTTTCAGCATCATCTTTAAATTTGAAAACTGTGTCTGTGAACATATTTTTTTTTATCTTCCCAGTGTATCCCGCATATATAGTAAGGTAGGCAGAGACATGTCGTTTCATTCGTTCACAACCATAGTCAGTCAAAGAAAATTCCAATATTTACGATAATAAAAATATACTAAAATGTTTCCACGTTCAGTATGTATTTTTATGACAAGCATACACAATATCCGGCCCCATATCTGCATACGGTAGATAGAAACTGCGTTATCGTGTCAAATGTCACGAGCAGCCCCATGCCCTCAGGTAGTTTATGCGCCTTCGGGGCTTTTTATTTTGTGAATAGTAAATTTTTAATGTATTTTTCGATTGAAAATATTAAATGATGACTTATATTGATATTTGAGATATTTGCATTTGCATTTCTTCGCTATGGTGTCGAGAAGAAGCGCGGCGTTGGCTCCAGATTTCGGGATTTCGAAAGTGGAGAATGGAGTGTCTTAACTCTAGGTTCCCTCTGCCTACTCTGCTGTGTGCGGGATACAGCGTGAAGCTGATTTTTTATATTTCTTTTTTTAGAATATACAAAATATTTTGAAGAGGAAAAATATAGTAATATTGTAAAATACTATAAAGTAAAGGTTAATAAAAAAGATGACTTGAAATTTACAATGCACCCGCGTCTCCTGGAGTTCCGCTGCGTTCTAATTTTTATACGTTTTCTAAATAAGTATTTTTCTTTCCTAAGTGTGGAATAACACTTTAAAAAAAATGTTTAAAAATAAGAACGGAGTGACTTAACACTTCCCAGATTCCCAGGTTCCCTTTGCCTATACTGTTATGTGTGGGATACAGCGTGAAGACAACAACATTAATAACTTATGATATAATAACTGGTTAATTATGTCTGCAATATTTCACACTATAGTCTGGAACTTAAAAGCTATAATATATCAAGTTTTTACGAGGCTCTATTCGCATACATTTTCGTTCTACTTTCGTTACCGCGTCAAACAATGTCGCTTCAGGATAGGCATGATTCAATTTAACTTATCTTTGAGAAACGATGGTAATACTCTAGTCCTGTACGTGTGAAATTTTTTTTAAAAACTTTCTGAAAATCATTATTTTAACTGATACAATAAGAATAAACGGCAAAACAAAATCTCGCTAGTATTAAATCGTATTTAGTATCATGCGGAGAAGGTATTAAGTACTAATTTTTTTAGCTTCACGTTGTATCTCGCAAATATCAAGGAAGGCTGAGGAAACCTGGGAACCTAGTGATAAGACAATCTGTTCCCATTCAGAGACGTTAATTCCTCACTTTCCGCCGAATTCTGGATGTATTGTGTGTTAATTGGCGGATCAAAGCCGAGTTTTGTCTCGTTGCCAGAGCGAGAAAATGAAGATAGGAATTGAACCCACAACCTTTCGCGTTTACATTTTCACATGTGCCCCTGCGCCACGACTAGCCTCTAGTAGTGATTTATAGCTCATTTTTCAAAAGAAAACGTGACGATTCACGCAGAAAGCCGAAGACAAAGTGTCTTAACGCAATATTTTTATTTACTAGCAATAACAAAAAAAATAGCACTATGTTTTTTTATTAAAATAAGGCACAAAATGTGACTGCAAAATGGATTGGTCGTGGGTTTGATCCCCACTCGAGGGCATGAAATATTTATTTCAATTAAATTACAAATATTTGCATTTGCATTTCTTCGCTCTGGTGTCGAGGCGAAGAGCGGCGTTGAGTTCCACCACTCAACACGCAATGGCTCCCGATTTCGGGATTTCGAAAGTGGAGAATGGAGTGTCTTAACACTAGGTTCCCTCTGCCTACTCTGCTGTGTGCGGGATACAGCGTGAAGCTGATTTTTAAATTTTCTTTTTTTAAAATATACAAAATATTTTGAAGAGGAAAATTATAGTAATATTGTGAAATACTATAAAGTAAAGATTAATAAAGAAGAAGACTTGAAATTTACAATGCACAATTTTATTGAATTTTCACATATTACATTATTTCTTATGACATCGAACAAACTATATACTAAAAGCACCCTTTTTTCTAGTCATACAATGATCATGAAACTAACCATCTATTTGTTCTACGATAGACATCATTTGAAGCAGTAAATGAGCCGTCTACCCTCGTCCGGGGTCTATAACGCCACGTTTGACTAACAAAAGTAGTTTTATTGTTTATTAGTTGTAGCCTATAAGTAACTAACGGACAATCCTGGCTTTGTCTGGAGTCAAATTATTTTTTTACTTCACTTTATTCTAAGAGAGTGCCAAACGGTACGAAATTTGCATTTGTATTTCCCCTTTATCCACTGTATATCAACCTCTTCATATATGACATCCAGTACCATCAATACTGTGATCTCGATGTGACGAGATGTCGACGTACTATAAATACTTAAAGTAGTGTTTTTGAATAAAGTATTAAAAAAATATAGTTAAAAACATTGGACAAGCTATAGAAAACCGTAGCGATTTGTTATTTTCTCGCTCTGGTGACGAGACAAAGGCGGCGTTGAATTTCGCTACTCAACACGCAATGCCTCCAGAACTCGGCCGAAAATGTGAAACGGAGTGTCTTAATATCAGGTTCTCTCTGCCTACCCTGTTGTATCCGGGATACAGCGTGACGCTAATGACGCTTTATACTCGAGTAATTTACTAGTACTATACGATATTATTGTTTTGTAGTGATTTAGATGTAAGGTATGTATAACTGCCATTTTTTAACGCGTAATTACATAGTTATAAATGAAAGTAATAAAATCCCGTTAAAACCAAACTCCTTTTCTATAAATAACTTACATCAACACAAACCTCTCCAACATAATATATTTCAATGAAGGTACTCTCGGCACTTAAAAAGAAAGTAAATATATAGTTTTTTTCTCTTAGGCGAAACAACGTATGCTTTCAGCTTCGGGAAAGCGATTAACAAAAGCTCGCTCGTATTTATCTTGCGTTACCTTTTGATCGCGCAAGAGTGATTTAGAACACTTGGAGAAGCAAATGTTTTGAAAGCCTAGACGCTGAGTTGTGAGAGCTGAGTGTGTGCTTAGATTTATGTGGACCTGAATTTATTTTTATATATAACCTACAACTGGAGATCTTAAGAAAAAATATAATTATGCAGACGCCGTGAGTCGTCGTGGCGCAGATGAGACATGCTTGCATAAATATATGTATATATTTTTATATGAAATAAATAAAAGTGTTCGTAAACTCGGGAGTTTTTTTATAATACACATAATATTTGTAATATATAGTAAATTTCCGATGTTGCTTTTATTTTCAATAATAAGAACACACTGACTAGTAAACAGTTTGTGGTTTTTTTACAGTTCCCCAAATGGGAACCAAATCCACAACCGACGCGTTTACTGCTTAAGAATAGTGCATAGTATAGTAGATGGAAATAATAGCAGCAATCTCAAGAAATTTACACTTGAGATATTTGATTATTATGCATACACAAAAAAAAACTATTAATGACTCATATTATCTTTGATAATAGATATATTGTGTATTTGTATTTACTAAATCTTCTATACTCCGGTTATCGGACAATATAATAGATTAAATACTAGAAATTACAGCAAAATCTGATTGCCGATACAGAACATTGAAAACAAAAGCTTGTCAAATTGATCTAACGACGCAACTTGGGCTTAAAGCTGCATCATCAATCACAGTCTAAATCCCTAAAGTTGGTCCATTGTGGGCGATATGAGAATACAGCGGGTTTTATTGCTAGACGGCGAAGCTGTTGTCCACACTCGAGCTTTCTCGATCAAGATAAAATGATACATGAGTTTCCTTCTAAAGTAGCCTTAGATGTACAATTATGTATAAAGTCGCAAATTCTAGCACTTAAGGATTTCAACATTTCGGTCATTTAATTATGTTGAAATAAAGCACTTTACTAAATTAAATTATAGCACTGTTGCGTACGAACGTATTCAAAAATACAACATTTTGATAAGAGACTTTCAATTAAACCAGGACCGACCAGTTTTGAATTTTGAAAGATAATAGTTTCTTTAGTATATACAGCTATAAAAATTGTAAAAAAAATATTATTACGACTTAACTCCCGTGGTTAAATAGAAATAATTAACAGATGTGTTGTGTGTCGAAAAAATTGAAAAAACAATTTACTATTTTTTTTTTATATTTTAACACAGTGGAAAGCTCATTGCCAATAAGCGACGGAACCCAACGAAAGACAGAGAGAGAGAGAATAGAACGTGGAAACGTAAATTATTTATATATAATTATTTCATTGAGTGTAGATCGAACCTACAACCTACAACCAACATTTACAGTGACATGTCCCACTACGCTTTAATATCTACCAAAGTTCTCGTTCGTAAATTTTATCTAAAATATCCATATTAATAAAATAAAATGGCAAATTGAAACAAAACCAGATTTGAAAAAGTAAATTTGGGACGTGTAAATGATGATCCTTTTCAATAACTTCTTGGACGGACGCCAGCCATGAAATAAAATATATGCAGCGCCGCCTCACTTTGCAATACGTCTTGAGTAAAGTATTCTGCATACAGAAAAATGTGAAATGAATTTTAAAAGTTTTACCCAAAAAGAGGCTTAACAAATTAAAATTAGAGACAAACGCGTGGAAGTCTATTATAGGACTTTTTACCGACTTCTAATATATTAAATTACAATGCGAACTGCGACGACCTCATAAATAACTTGCAAACACATTTTATTGATATACGATCCCTCATCAAAATAAAAAACCGTCCAAGTGCGAGTTGGAATCGTCTACCAAGAGTTCTGTAACCATTTCAGGATTGTAGATTAAAATCAAGATTAGAGGCCAGTCTTGGCACAGGAGCACAAAGTGTGACTATAAAACCGACTGGTTGTGAGTTCGATCCCCATTCAAACAAATGAAATATTTATTTAAATTTATATATTCATTTCCTCGCCCTGGTGTCGAGGCAAAGTGCGGCGTTGATTTCCGCCACTCAACACGCAATGCCTCCAGGATTCGGCGGAAAGTGGGGAACGGTGTGTCTTAAGACTAGGATCCCTCTGCCCTGCTGTATACGGGGTACAGCGTGAAGCTAAATGTAAATCAATGAGTACGATGAACCTTTTGCGAAATGAAAATAGTAATATTCCATTTTCTCGAGTGAGAATCGAATCCACAATCCGCGTTTACAGTCACACACTTGTGCCCCTGCGCCACGACTGGTCTCTTAATATTATTCAAAATTGAATCAGCACACCTGAAACTAAAATTTTAGCTTGTCTGACAGATAAGGCTGTCCAGGACTTCGTCAGATAGTGGTGAAACTAACCTAAGTATTTTTAATACGTATTCCTTATTTACAATCTGTCTCTGAGACATATAGTATTATGATTTGTTGTTCGATGTTTTCACGATTTGTTGTTGTTGTTGTTATCACGAGGTTGTTGTGGTGACGCGGCGGATTACCTGATTCCTACTCGGGAGAATGAATTATTTTCATTTCCTCATTCTCTTAACAAGACAAAGACAGGCGTTGAGTTCCGCTACTTACCGTAACGCTTTAGAAATTATTCAGAAAGTGGGGAACGGAGTGTTTCAGCACAAGGTTTAGTCTGCTTACTACTCTTAAAAAAATAAAAATAATGATTTGTATTGGATAGCGAATTTTAAAATCTGATCATGTGAATTTTCTTTATAAAAATTTATACCTGTACATACTTATACAGTGAATGGTACCCTGGTAGAACTATATACATTTATAAGAAGTAAAACTCATGTGGCCACATTGCATATTTAATTATACAAAACACAAAAGTGCCCCGAAAGTTGACAGAAATCAAATTCATACAGAAAGCATAAACGAAGTGACTTGACAATAAACTCTCAACGTATACTATGCTGAATACAGGATAAAGCGTGAATCTGAATAATTACAAAATAAAGAAATATCAAAAACAACTAACTATTAAATAGCTCATTCTTCATAAAATGGCAATTTCGAAACAGTTAAAACCGGAAGGTTATTTATGGTTTCCCATTTTCAAGTTATATACGAGAGAAGCTAACATGCCGCAGACAGCTGTATGTCTTGTGCTTTCAGAAACGTTTGAGATTTATTTGTTAAGGCATAATATTATAATTAAAAATATAATATTAAGGCCAGTCGTGGCGCAGCGGCACGAAGTGTGACTGTAAAACCGACTGGTTGTGGGTTCGATCTTCATTCGAGGTGAAATATTTACTTAAATTTATATTACCATTTTTTCGCTCTGGTGTTGAGGTTAAGCGCGGCATTGAGTTCTGCCACTCAACACGCAATGCCTCCAGAATTCGGCAGAAAGTGGGGAACGAAGTGTCTTAACACTAGGTTCCCTCTGCTTACCCTGCTGTGTGCGGGATACAGCGTGAAGCTGAAAAAAAATGTTCATTATTTGTAGCGCCGGATCGCTCGTTCGTAGCGATCCTTGGGAAGGCGTACGTGCGAAGGTGCGTGTATAAAAGGCCATAATAATGATAATAATTTGTAGTTAATATAAAAAATAAATAGGTTAATATTGTGACCGTCGTGGCGCTGAGGCACGATGGTGTGACTGAAACGCGTCGGTTGTGGGATAGTATACGATTCCGTGCTTCTATGAAAACGTCCAAGTGCTTTAACCACTAAACTATATATTATAGTCTGAATACTAAAACTATATATTATCTTACTTCTCGATGGGGCTAGACGGTCGCCCTTCGAGCAGGCTCGGGCTATGCTTACAACAATAAGCGAAATGGTTGGACAAGGTGCGCGTGTAATTAGTATTGATGCTATGGTAATTAACTACAACAGAGCCG
>DWQW01002957.1:0-24500 GCA_018249695.1 Heliconius erato demophoon
TCTGCCACTCAACACGCAATTCCTCCAAAATTCGGCAGAAAGTGGGGAACGGAGTGTCTTAACACTAGGTTCCCTCTGCCTACCCTGCTGTGTGCGGGATACAGCGTGAAGCTAATTTAATTTAATTTTTTTTTAAATATTTTAGCCAAACTAAGGATATTTCATTGAATATTTTAGTTTTTTCGCTTTGATGTTGAAAAGCGTGGCGTTGAGTTCCGCCCCTCGACACGCAATGCCTCCAGAATTCGGCGGAAAATGGGGAGCGGGCAAATTAAGACACCCTTAGCACGAGGCTCCCTCTGTCTACCCTGCTACATGCGGGATAAAGCGTGAAGCTTATAACAATATTTTAAACTGAATAGTTTATTTTGTTTACAATTTTGCTTTCTAATAAATATTCAAAAAGGCTACAAGTTTTATCTTGTATTTGTTACAAACGAGACTGTCAATTAATAATTCATTTATTTAAATGATTATTAACTAACAATTATACTAATGACAAAAATAAAAAAAAAATCACAAGCATACAAACCATTAAACCGAAAGCTATATAAATATGTAATTTTAGTATTCACTCATACGTTATATAAACATGCGTATAGTAAAGTGAACCGGGACTTTGAATATCAAATATAGCTTAGCTTTTGTTATTCGCGCCGAGCCCGCTCGCATACAGAGTGGAGTTCTTTCGCAATACTATAGGCATTCCAATCAGTGATGTATTTCGGTGATATTTTATGTAATTGCTTGACGTTTTATTGCGATACATTATTATGAATTTCGTTTTTATAGCGGAACTGTACGCGTCGATGTATATTTTGGAAGGAGAGTAGAGAATAGTGTCATGTTTAAGTATATAAGTTCTTCGGCGCTTGCTCCGCATATTATGGATATGTGTGATTATTGTAGATCTCGTTATATAATAATGAATATCTTTAGAAATTAATTAAGAGGCCCGTCGTGGCGCAGCGGCACAAAGCGTGACTATAAATCGACTGGTTGTGAGTTCGATCCCCACTCGAGGAGATGAAATATTTACTTAAATTTATATTTTCATTTCTGTGCTCTGGTGTAGAGGCTAACCGCGGCGTTGAGTTCTGCCACTCAACACGCAATGCCTCCAGAATTCGGCAAAAAGTGGGTAACGGAGTGTTAACTTAACACTAGATTCCCTCTGCTTACCTGTTGTGTGCGGGATACAGCGTGAAGCTAATTTAATTTAATTTTTTAATCAAAGTATAATATAGATTATTTATAATGTCGTCCATTCTAGTAAAATGAATTCTAATCGTTTTTAGGATTCGCTTTTTCATACTTTTTTAGCTTCACGTTGTAGCCAGGAGAGTAGGCAGAGGAAACTTAAAGTTAAGATACGCCTTTCCTCATTTTCTGGCGAATTCTGAACGTCTTGTGCATTGAGTGGCGGAACTCAACGCCGCGCTTTATTTCGGCACCAGAGCGAAGAAATGAAAATATTTAATTTCTTCGATTTGGAAATCGAACCCGCAACCTATTACGTCCACGGTTGTGTCCCCGCGTCACGATTGACCTCGTTTTTATTACAAACACCATAAAACTTTTACAATAAATTACTTTGTACATTTAGAAATTAGCCATTATTGGAAGTTGTATTAAATTATTAAATTAACATTCTTTATCTATTAATTTTATGTCTTCTCATCTATTTAAATATTAACAAATTCATTTCTAAAAGATAATATTTACCGAACGATGTGAAAATGCTTATTGCTTATTTCCAGATCTCACTCCCCACTCAGTCCGAAACCTCGAAACATGGGCGCAAAAACGGTCACGGAGGAAGGTGAAATCACGCCGGCCAAAGAACTCGAACGGCTAGTCAAAGAGGTCTGTTTTTACCTATACAACTTGATTTATAAATGACCAATTCCTGTTACAAAAAAAAAGATGGAAAATCGACCTGGAAAAACGATAAATTGTTTATTAAGTCTTTGATGATGAATGTTTTTTTTTAATATTTACTCTTTTTGTTTAGAATACAGTTAGGGTAAAAAAAATAATAAATTAAATTAGCTTACAGCACGGTAGGCAGAGGGAACCTAGTGTTAAGACACTCCGTTCCCCACTTTCTGCCGGATTCTGGAGGCATTGCGTGTTGAGTGGCAGAACTCAACGCCGCGCTTAACCTCGACACCAGAGCGAAGAAATGGAAATATAAATTTTAAGTAAATATTTCATCTTCTCGAGTGGGGATCGAACCCACAACCAGTCGGTTTTGCAGTCACACCTCGTGCCGCTGCGCCACGACAGGCCTCAGTTAGGGTAGTTTTTATATATTTTGTATATTTTAAATGATTTCAGGTTACATTTGGATTAAAGCATTTCTCTGATGTAATCACAAAAAGGAAACTGGAAATGTTGCCCGACAACGGCACTATTGTTTTCGAATCGATCGCAAATATACACAAAGGTACAAACGTTATGCAATTTTTATCTGTGCACGATCGTGTTTTTTTTGTATTTTTCTCGTTAAATAAAACAAAAAGGTTGCATTGTTCCCGTCTGCATTTAAATTTTTAAATCGAATTCGTTGTTTGTAAATTATAAATAAATATAATAATGTATTTATTTAGTTGCAATATTATTTTTTTCAAGCTTCGAGCTCTATCCCACACAAGTACAGCAGGGTAGGCAGAGGGAACCAGGGAATCTAATGATAATACACTCCGTTCCCATCAATTTACTTGCGTTTCCCACTTTCCGTCGAAATCTGAAGGCATTTTGTGTTTAATGGCGGAAATCAACGCCACCGTCGTAGTTGCAATATTGTTATTAATATTACGATTTAAATTTTCTTTCAGCAATAAAACCATATTGCAGTCGGTCACCGCAACTAACGAGTGCCGTGAAACGTCTTTGTTCATCACTGGCTATGTTAATACGGCTATGCGATGAAGTAACTGTAGTGAGTTTACGAGCTGATGCCGATGACACAGAAACCGAGGTGTCAACAGCCGCGCTGTCCCCGGAACACGTGAGCTCAGTGGTGAAGGGCGTGACGTCAGCGGTGGAGGAGGTCGCAAGTTTGGCTCAACAGCATATGACCAGACCAGCTTTGTCCCCACGACCAGCTCTGGTCTCGCCGAGGTCAACACAAAGGAATTCTTTGCCAGGTATTTTTGTTCTTTATTATGTATAATTATATTACAGGAATCGATTGCATATGATAATATTGTGTTGTATGTGTGTATGTTACATATAACACTTGTTAGTTACCTTTTCGGGTGAAACATTTGTAATCGTATGACACAAACAAATTCCTCATGTAATATATACTGTATATTGCAATATATGGTTCAGTTCTCTTTTGACTTCATTACAATTACTATTGACAATATTATTGATTTATTTTATACTAGAAAATAAGAATTGGACTGTAGTATAAATTACAAAATTATAATACCTAACATGTAAATTTACACGAAATATTTAAATTATTTAATATGTATTGCAGATATACCGCTCACACCAAAAGAGCTGTCGCTGTTGATGGGCGAGCCGGGCACGGAGTCGGGCGGCGTGCGCGCGTCGCACTCGTCCGAGTCCATACTGGACGCGCCCGACACGCCGCCGCCCAAGCCCGCCAGGCCCAACCAGTGAGTTACCTTTAAGGCCGTTTTCACACTATACTGCAAAATATTCTTATATGAGAGCATTCATACCATCATTCCGGTGCAATGACGTATTTTTTATGTAAGAATAATTTTAACATACTGTCATTAGACTGAGAAGGAACAGTGACTGATCACTATAGTGTGGATTCACCTATGTGTTTTTATCAATTTCACGTCTTATCTCACATACAGCAGGGTAGACAGAGAGAATGTAAGGTTAAGACATACATACATAGCACAGTTCATTATTTTCCACTTGATGCCCGAATTTTAGATTATGGCTATGGCTTAGTGGGCAACAAAACTCAACGCCGCGCTTTCTCTTATCAAAGCAGGGAAATAAAAATAACAATGACATCTTTACTTTTTCTTATATCACTTTCAAATATTACTTATATACAATTTCTTTTAATATAAAAATATTTTTGCGTGTTACATTTGTATTTTTTACAAAAACGAAAAAAAAACTTTTAACATTTTTAAACTGTTATCGTAAGAAATTATTAAATATTCTAAATAAGTACGAAATATTCTAAATAACTACGAAAAAAATCTTTGCGTATCTTATACATTTAAATTGCGAAGATTAAATAAACAATGGATTTGCGTAATGTTACAAAATTTTATTTAATTATGCTGTGTGTAACATTCGAAGAATGAAACTAATGAATTTGGAAACAAATTAGCCATCCGATACAAATGATAGTTTATTTAATTTAGGTATTACATTCACCTGAGGTGCTTATCTTAGTAGCCTTTTAGTTGTAATAAAGGAAATCGTTATAAATATATGAAGCATAACGTTGAATATGAAATAATGTCGTATATGAAATTAAGTTTCTTCAAGTCATAAATAGTTACCAATAATATGAATACTAATAGAAAAATTCTTAAATTTGCGTAATAGAATTTATTATGTTATGTGTTTTATGTATTTTAAATGTTACATTTATATTTATTTAAAATGATAAAGCAAATTTATTTATCGTTAGTTTCTAAACTTTCTTCAACATAGAAATGGTCAAATTAAAAATCGATTGCATATGCATAATCTTGATGAATATATGATAAATAAATTTCTAATCTAAAAAAAAAACATTAGAATCAATTTAAAAAC
This sequence comes from Heliconius erato demophoon, assembly GCA_018249695.1. Taxonomy (NCBI): domain Eukaryota; kingdom Metazoa; phylum Arthropoda; class Insecta; order Lepidoptera; family Nymphalidae; genus Heliconius; species Heliconius erato. Next base: position 4,771 of record DWQW01002957.1, read on the forward strand.
TAGTGAAAATCTTCTATTGCAATATATTAAAAATGAATATAAACATTTCATTTCACTTTCTTTATAGTTTGATATTTAAGTATGTTTGTTAAAAGTGAAAGTTTATTGCAGGAAAATCGAGTTGGCCCCGCCATTGCCGCCCAAGCGCAAGTCCAACGACACTTCCCTACAAGGGCTCTCCATAGACAGGTATAATTATGAGTTAATAACGCGTTTTAATATCTTTATGACCGCTTTCTCTTTTTCAGCGAAAGTAGATACTTAAACTTTTGTACAGTGAGTTAATACTAATTTAATATTAGTGGACTTTTTCATTTATATTTTATTCAAATAAATCAGATATTTTATTAAATTTATTATTATTAACGTAATATTTAGATAGCGCACCCGAATCGTTTCTTTTAACATCTCCTAATAAAATAAATAAAATAAATAAATCAGCTTCACGCTGTATCCATAGCATGGTAGGCAGAGGGAACCTAGTGTTAAGACACTCCCGTTCCCCACTTTCTGCCGAATTCTGGAGGCATTGCATGTTGAGTGGCAGAACTCAATGCCGCGCTTAACCTCGACACCAGAGCGAAGAAATGGAAATATAAATTTAAGTAAATATTTCATCTCCTCTAGTGGGGATCGAACCCACAACCAGTCGGTTTTACAGTCACACCTCGTGCCGCTGCGCCACGACCTGCCTCATCTGGGTTCGATCTCTAATCGGGGAAATAAATTATTTTAATCTCATCGCTCTTGTCTCGAAAATTGGATCTTAAGAATAACTTAACTTTATCAACCCTACTATATGCGGGATACATCGTTAACCTAAAAAAAAAAATTTCAGGCTATCTCTCCAGTCCCACAGCAGCGGCTCACTAGACTCCATGCTCAACGTGTCCAACGACGAGGACAGAAATACACATGACTCCATGAATCACGAAGTGTTTGTGACGGCGCCTAACTCTGACCTAGGTATTTATATACAAGGAAAATAAAGTAATATATAATTTAAATGAGACCGTCGTAGCGCAGCGTTTGATTGTAAACTCGATAGTTGCAGTTTCAATCCCCGCTCGAGAATATAATTATAATCGAATTATTTTTATTTACACGCTTTCGTAACAAAACACAGTTGGCGATGTAGAGCTTCTGCACTCAACACGGCATGTCTCGAGTTGAGTGGACAGTGCAGAATGAAGTGTCTTGTTAGATTTCCCTTACCTATTCTGCTATTCTGGGGAATAACTTTATTTCCTCAAAAATATTTAATTATCCTTAAAGTTAAAATACTGTTAGCTCAATTATTATATATGCATTTATAATTTTAATTGTAATAATTAAAATTATAAAATGGCTCTTAACTCACATTCTATATGATAGTGATAAAGATTTCAAGGCCGGCAACGCACCTGTAGCTCCTCTGGTGTTGTACGGGGTCGTGGGCAGCGGTGGTCACTTACCATCAGGTGACCCGTACTCTCGTTTACCCTGTCTTTTTCCATGAAAGAAAAAGATATTGGCTTATATTTTTTCTTTTAAAAATATATCTTAAGTTAGAAGTAGTCATTAAGATGTACATATATTTAAAATAAATATAAACAGTTAATGTATAAAATAATTTTCAGGTATATGCAGTTGTAATAATATGAGCGAAATGCGAACATCGGTGGAGTCCCACGAGTCTCATATGAACAATGTCCATGGCCACTCCAACCACAATCGGTGAGTACTCGTATTACCCGGCGTACCATTCGACCTTAGGTGTTATTTACTGACCTATTTCTCTTCTATCTTTGATTTTTATCTATTTATTGTATTTTTTTTTTTATTTCAAGCTTCTCCAACGAGTCCGGTTTTGTGTCGGTCGGTCACTCGGAGATATCTACAGAACACAGTTTCACATCGACATTCTCGTCGCATCACTACTCTAGTCATACGGACAGGTGACATAACTCAACTCGTCACGTTTTCACAACACTACAACACTGATGTTTTGTTTTGTTTTTTTTGTACACTCACTGTTTGTTTGCATTTTTCTAAGCACTATGGTTCTTTGATTTGGCATGTTTTTGTTTATTTTTATATGATTAATCTCTTTATTCTAACACTGTGTTACATAATAACTTGTTCATAATACACAAAATCAAATGTTCTCCTATACAATCTTTCCAAAGAGTCTGTCTGTCGACACAAATCAAAATCCATAGTCGCACACTAAATCACGATAACACTGTCACCCATTAAGTGTTTTGTATGGTCGATGTGATGCTTGATGTTATTGTTTGCAGTACTTTTGAAAGTACAGAGTATGTGAGCGAAATGAAGTGCACCCTCCAGAGCGTTGAGGGCCGCGTGAATATGTTCAGTGCGAACGCGGCCGCCGCGCACAGCTCCAAGTGAGTCCACAGCGCCCTTACTACGGGCCGTGTTGGGGGTCGTCCAGAAATTATGTCACACGTTAATGGGGGTTAGGGGTTGACGTAAGTGTAATATTGTGTGACGAGGGGTTGGGAGGAGTCCTTAAGGGCTCCTTTGGGATATCAGATTTCAAAATATTATATACTACCTATTTTGGAAAGTGTGGTTTGAATTTAATAATTTTAAAGTGTAAAATTGCAAAATATATGACGTCGTCGTGACACGAGGCTAGGGAGGTCTCACAATTATGACCAGCTGCGACAAGGACGGGCGAGGAGTCAATAAATTCGTGTGACGTAATTTGTGGATGACCCCTTATGAGTTTTTAAGATTTTGCGTTAGGGTAATTTTTTTCTGGTGTTAATGTAACAGTTATTCCCATCCTCTGTAATAGTACAGAGTAAGGCTGGTAATAAAGTAGCTGCGTTCAATAAGAAAAACTACAAAAACAGTTACAATATAGTAAATATTGTTTGTACAAATTGTACTGTGCTTTATTAAACAAAAATGAATAATTTTATAAATATTTTTTGTTGTAATCTGATTATTTAAATGTTTTGAAAACATCACTAATGCACATAACGCATGTTGCTATTTGTATGTTTATTTTGTTGTTATATGTCACATTTTAGTTTTAAAATATTGGTTAAGGTATGTGTTAAATATTTTTTGTATATTCATTATTTAAAACAAAAATATATAATAATTATTATAAATATCTATTATAATTAAAGTGATTATAATGATATCCATATATATTTAAAAATCTTCTCTATAATGCTATTCAGATCATTAATTTAATGGAAAATATTTTTTATTCATTATTCTGTTTCTTTCTCCTAATCTTATAAAGTTATGTAGTATAATGTATTGAACAAAATAAATATATAAATATTAACAGTATTGCAGTCGTAGGTTCAATTTACACTCGGAGATATGAGTTATTTTCATTTCCACACTCTGGTAACAAGACATGGGGTGTACCTAGTGAAACAGAACTTAACCGCTCTGTTTTACTAGATTCTTTCTGCTTATCCTACCTTATATGCGGGATAATGCGTAAAGCTATAAAATAATATGGTTTTGCCTTACAACAAAAATAATTGCGTCAGATTGGCAAGCATCACGTCGGACGAGAGCGAGACGCCGCCCGAGCTGCCCGTGAAGACCCGACGCAACATACGCGCCGACATGCAGCAGTACTTTCCCAATGTTGAGATTAGGTGAGACTTTTATAGGTATATTTTAGTCAGCTGTTATTTTTTTTACTAAATTTTATAAAATATCGTTTTCTTTTTTTTATATATTTTATAAATAAATCAGCGCGCCCGGTGTGATACCGGAATATAAAATGTCACAATTAATATATAATTAAATATATTTAAGCCAGTTGTGGCACAGGTGCACAAAGTGTGACTGTAAAATCGACTGGTTGTGGGCTCGTTCCCCACTCGAGGAAATGAAATATTTATTTACATTTATATTTCCATTTCTTCGCTTTGGTGTCGAGGCAAAGGGCGGCGTTGAGTTCCCCTACTCAACACGCAATGCCTCCAGAACTCGGCGGAAAGTGGGGCACGGAGTGTCTTAACATTAGGTTCCTTCTGCCTACCCTGCTTTGAGCGGGATACGGTAGCGTAAAGCTGATAAAAAAATTATGCTATGATTTTTTTTATAAAATATAAGAAAAGAATTATTCGATGATATTTTATTTAAGTTAAAAATATTTTATGGCAATATGCGATATAATTAATTACAACGTTATTGATCTGTATGTTACATGAGAAGTGCGAATTCAAAACCAGTTTCACACAAAGTAATTTTAAAATTTCAATCTCTTCTTGAAAAAATAAAGTAATTACAATTTATTTATAGGAAAACGCCGCCATTCTCTTTGCACGAGGCGCGCCCGCACACTCTCGCGGAGCACAACCACCAGCGACCGCCGCCTTTGCCACTCAAGAAGAAACACAGTCAGTATTATATAACTTTTTACTTACCCGTTTTGATTTTATATTTTAGTTTAATATGCTTTAAAATTTAGCCAATAAATTAATTATTTAAGACTTGTAAGTCTTTTTTATAAAACTTCATAAGAATAAAAAGGTATATTTTGACAGACAAAAAAATATAGAGTATGTTTCGTATAGATTGATTTAATGAGTGAATAATATTTTTTATAGAATAAATACAATGGTCATGATTTGAAGTTTCTTTTAAAAAATAATATATTCGTTATTTTTATGTATATCGGCAAAAGCGGCAAATATATTCAATGTTAATACATATCTATGAACAAATTTATATTTTCCTCCCTTACTTGATACTAATTCGTAGTTCCTACATGACTACCATACTTTCCTTTTTATTAACAATTTATGGATTTTGGTGATAATATTCATAAAACCCTAATAAACTTTAATAAGGTCAGGTGAATTCCTAAGGTTTATTATACACATTTTTATAAATATTTAAAATTTGTTACTGAACATTCTGTATGTATTGTAATGAAAGTTACACAAATGACTATATGTGCATATATGCAGTGTATGCTTGTATGGATGTCATGTGCTCAATAGAATTTCGTGCATGATGTATTTTAAAAATAATGTGTATGTGAAGAATGCATCTTTCACACAAAAAAAAGATAATGGTCGAAGGTTGCATTGGAAATATTTGATGGATTGAGATTTCGGACTTGGTGCCTTCCCTTGTCGCAAAATTATATGACGTCACTTTTTATATGAATGTCCCCATTGTATGGTTTAGTTGTGATAAAAGTATTTTTTTGTATGTAGATAAAGTTGATTGTTTTTTTAGGTTTTATTTTAAAATGTTGTTTATCCATATTTTTAGAGAGAACTATAAAAGAAATCAACTTTATCTATATAAAATTCAATTTAATCTGGTTTCTAATACAATATGTATTGGGACAGTTGTGGCACAGCACAAACTTGATGATTTTGGATACGATCTCCTCTAGAGTGAAAATCTATTTAAATTATTTTTAACTCCCAACTCATGTAGACAAAGCGCAGCGTTAAATTCCGAAACGCAATGTTTTGTAATCAGCTTCACGCTGTATCCCGCACACAGCGGGGTAGGCAGAGGGAACTTAGTTCAAGACACTCCGTTCTCCACTTTCTGCCGAATTCTGCAGGCATTGCGTGTTAAGTGGACTCAACGCTGCGCTTCGCAATGTTTTGAATATTGGATTAATAGTGGGGAATGGGAGTGCTTACTGTGTGCGCGGGAAAAAGCGTGAAGCTGCTTTTTTATACAATATGAAATATGGGGATTATAACGGCATGTTTGTCTGTTGTGTCGGTGCGGCGCCGCAGTGTTTCAAAGCGTCGCGTACAGCGGTGAGTGGATTGCATGCTAACGCCACGCCTCGCTATCTACGATTTAAATATATATAGCTATGTTTTGCATTCGTATATTGTTATAGTTTGTTTTATTAGCAAAATGTTTAAAATACAATATAATAAAGCAGTCACTTGTAATATTTTAGTATTATAGTTAGTTACAAAATCAATTTCTAAAATCTTCCATTATTCATTCCGTAATTTTTGTGTATATATTTTTTGTAATTTTTAATAAACTCTTTATAAGCATTGTACCAGTTAAACATTTAAATTGTAAAATGAATTTTATTCGCTACTCGACTACTCGAAGGCGTAATATTTTTTTTAAATTACAAATAGTGCTATTTTTTCCTAATTATTTTTCTTTTTCCTGTGTTATATCAAAATGCTATATAGAAATGTAACAATTCACTCCTAAAATTAGAACTTTTTGGAGGTCACAACAAACAAGTCTTTAGCTTTAACAGAACATTTTCATACAAAACACAGCTTGCTTCTCACTTATGCCTTACGCCGCTTAATTTCGTGTCAGTTATTAACAAACGGAATTTCGCATAGTTCATTATCACATAAGATGATGATTGTACTTAGCGCCTTGGCTATTTCATTTTGGCGGCATAAGTACCTGTTACGCCTTTTAGATAACATATGAGTTTTTTTAGAAAATTTAGTTTAAAGTGAGTTTTATAGTGATTTTGTGGGAAATTTACAGTTATGGCTTACATGGAGATGTTCGGTAACTGCAGTCACACACTGAACGCTCATCCGCCGATAAATCCCGAGGCGCCAGCTGATATGTTCCGGCATTCTATACACACGTATAATTTAACGAGGTAAAAACCCTTTGAAATCGTTTTTCGATTTGTATATTTTTATATTGTGTTTGTTTTATTTCTAGTTTTATATGTGCATATATTATAATATATATACGTTTGTTGTTGAATTGTTAAAATTAAAGATGACATAATAAAGATTATTGAACACAAGACCCGAAATAATTTAGAAACGACAACGTCTATTAACGCATCAGGTTAGTTTATAACGTTATTCATTAACACACATAGCTATTTTTAGACAATGGTTTTGTACTATTAATAGATATTAATAAATTATAAAACGATTTGAAAACAATATCATATATTTAGTTAGCGTTATAATTTTAGATATTTTTTGCAGTGCTCAGCATTCTAGCGCCAGTACGATAAGCGTGGGTCACCATCAGGTGCAGAGGACGATGGCGTCGTCGCTTACCGTACAACACTTGAGCACGCCGCCTTTAAGGTAAAAACATTTATAATATTTAATAATTTCACATTTATGTATAATAATAATAATAACAATACAAGTCGGAGGAAGAGGCCGTCATGGCGCAGTGGCACAAGCGTATGACTGTGAACGTCGTCGCGCTGTGGATTCGATTCCACTCGGTGAGAATGAATCGTTATTTATTAATATATTCAATTCTTCGGTCTGGTCATATGCACAGCGCTGCTTTGAGTTTCGCAACTCAACTCAACACGCAATTCCTCGAAAATGGGGTAGTGACCGGAGTATTTTCACACTACGGTCCCTCTTCCTACCCTGAAGCTAAATAAAAGCAATGTAAGTCGGTAATATCTACATTAGTATAAAACTGTAGCTGCAACTGCAGTTATATTATATAACCTGAATTTTATGTATAGTGTGGTACTTTGTTCTCTTCACATAGCTAGCTCTGGAAAAATATGTTTTAAAGCTTATTAACTTTTATCAGCTATAATCTATAAAAATATTTTTGTAGTGGTTCTGAAGATAGTGTCAGTATGAAGACGTCGAGTAGAACTAGTCCTGTGCCTCCTGAACCACCAGCACTTCCACCAAAGATGAATAAAACCAAACAGGTATATCCTACTAATATTGAACATATATCATTTGAAATTTTATAATCTAAAATATTAAAAAATACATGAAATGTCTACAATTACATTATTAATTTTCAGAATATATCAATGAATTCGAGTAATGAGTTGTTACCGCCGCCGTCGCCGCGGCCGTCCTCTCACAATAGTTCGGCCGATGAGTCTATTATGAATAACGTGGTGAGTTATTACAATCATAGTCATATAACTATTTAATAATAATACATTTATGAAAATGCCCTTTTCATATTCCAAATATCATTTCAAAATTGCCAGTCGTGGCGCAGGGGCACAAAGTGTGACCGTAAAACCGACTGGTTGTGGGTTCGATCCCCGCTCGAGGAGATGAAATATTTACTTACATTTATATTTCCATTTCTTCGCTCTGGTGTCGAGGACAAGCGCGGCGCGGACGGCGCGGCTGAGTTCTGCCCCTCAACGCGCAATGCCACCAGAATTCGTCAGAAAGTGGGGAACGGAGTGTCTTAACACTAGGTTCCCTCTGCCTACCCTGCATTGTGCGGGATACAGCGTGAAGCTGATTTCAAAATTCAATGGTACATTTGTTGAATAAAAGTCACTGCACTATTTCAAAATCGGTTGTTATATTTTAGAGATATAATAAAAGAAAAATTATGACTATTATATTTCTGTATTGGTACAGGGGCACAAGCGTATGACTATAAACGCGATGTTTGTGGATTTAGTTCTCACTCAGGGGAATGAAATATTATATATTTCAAAGCGTACCGCGCTTTGATATATTGAGATCCGCCATTCAACACGCAATACCTCTAGAATTCGGCTGAAAATGGGGAATTAAAGTATCTTAATGGGACCGAAGTGTCTTAACATAAAAAAATTAAAACTAAATTGCAATTTTAAAATGCTAATGAAATATAAACGATTTTACTTACAGAGTTCAGATGACTTGTATGTAAGTTTGTCTTCGCCTGGCAAATTCCCTGTAGATGAGGAAGAGCTATCTAGGTTGGTGCAGCCCGTGCCATCTCCAGTGCCTTCACAGGTACAAATATTGTATATATATTTTAAATTATATAGGAGAAGTCGTAATTATGATTGTAATAACTTTTTAATAAAAATAATATTAATAATCAGATCAGTCATTAAAATTAAATATAATTTAAATTATGAATAATTTATGGTTTACGCAAAATGAATTTCTAAGATAATTCTCCCACAGATTTCTTGTTGTCTACATCATGCCATAAATTTATTTTACTTAAATATAATAATTTTTCAGAGGAGCGAGAGTAGCACAGAACCTGCACCAGCGACAAACGACACGAACACAACCATCACTTCTGACTCGGAGGACATTATTCTACACACTGAAGTTAATAGTTGGCTCATATTGAAGTTAACAGCTAAAGGAAACACAGAAATTAAAGAAGTACGCGGAGGACACCCCGACGCCCTTATAGTATTAGCCACTAAAGCTACCAAAGGTATGTATATATATAAAAAGATATATCAATTCTGGGTCAAGGGCAAACTATATTAGTAATCTTAACAAACATGGAGAAGGTTTCCATTCTAAGTCATTTTTGCCATAAGCATGTCAATCTTTCTATCTTAAGGTCATTTTTTTATTTATATTATTAATATAGATTCAGTTATGTAAATGAGTGAATTTGGTAAAAAAAAATATCATTGTCAAAATCATTCTATTCACACTAGTGACTAGAGTATTAAAGGCATGATTTAATATTAAATGACGATTTTTATATAATTTTATTAAATTTCTACAATCTATTAAGTAAAAAAAATAAATAGCGTCGAACAACGCTTCTAACACTTAACTTTCATGCTTTCACTTTACAGAAACGGACGAGTGTAAGTGAATCATAATATGAGTTGGGGCTGACAAACACTAGCTGGTTGAATACTAATATTATTAAAGCTTAGCTGATTTCGCTTTATATATTTTAGAGACACTATTATATTGTATTTACTATTTTATTAATTATATGGATTTTATAATTATATACTAAATTATCTTGCAAAATATAAATTCACGCGGTTTGCTAGCGTTGGTACACTTAAACAATTAATCAATGAGCATGATAAATTAAATAAATATATATAAAAATAAATTATATTATAAATTTTATAATATAATATACAACTATGTATATCTATTGCAATAAATACACAGCTTTTCAGCCTAGTTAGTTACACATTTTTTTTGGTATTGTGCTTAGAAGATTAGCTTCAAACAAAAGATTTACTAATGTACAATTAAAATGGCTTATAATTAAACGTTGTGTGAACTGTTTATTGCGAAATAACAACATATCCTATTAAAAAGTTATAAAAACTATAACTTAACTTTTATAAAAACTTAGAATATTAATAGTAACAATAATATTTTTTTTAGATTATCATGATAGTTTCATCAGTTCACACAACAAGCATATAAGTAAACATATGTTATAATAATAATATAATAATAAACTCGTATACACAGATTTTGCGTACCAAGAGGCGTTTCTATCGACGTACCGCACGTGGGTGTCTCCCAGCGACCTCGTGCAGAAGTTGGTTCGCCGCGCCAACCACTTTAGGCCGAGGCCGCATGAGTTGAGATCCACATTGAGCCTTCTGACTAGGGTCGTTGCTGATTTAACGTGAGATTTTTTTTGTTTTTCTCATCTTTTTTTATTGTGAGACTGTCATGGCGTAGTGGGTCGGAGTTTGATTGTGAGTTTAGCTGTAGATTCGACTCCACTCGGAGATGTTTTCATATCCCTGCTCTGGTTGACAAAGCGTAGCGCTGAGTAAAATCACTCAACACGTAATTTTTCGAAAATTAAGCAGAAAATAGGTTAGGTCATTTCTGCTTATCCTTCTATGCGAAAAATAGCGTGAAATTAGTTTTTTTTTCACATACTGCACTCAATAAAATACGTAGAGAGATTATTTGTAAAGTAGCGAAATCACAAACACAAATTTGTATGGTCAATGCAGCCATACATATAGCATACACCATCAGACCTGGCTTATTTTTGTATCAATAAGTATAAATGATTGATGGTTATGAAATATGATTATGGGTTTAAGTGTCTCTAAGAAAAATGGAAAATATTAAACAAACAATAAATATGTGCAAAGAAAATATTAATAAATCATTTTTTACTTGCTGTTCCGCTTATATGTAAACATTTATTATATTTTAGTAAATTTTTGTCATATATACATAGAATGGCAGAATTGGACCGACAACTAATGCAGGAAATTATGGAGTTCATCTACTGGCTAGTTGAAGCGGAGGAACTGCCTATATCAAAAGCGCTGAGACAAATACTCGTCGACAAGCAAAAACAATTACATTTCCAAAACGTAAGTAGCTGTTAACATTTTTGTTTTTATTTTTATACGACAATAAATAAATAAGTAACGGCGCCTGACTGTAGACGTGATGGTTATGGATTCTTTCCCAAGAAAAATCTGTGGTAATGAGTGAAATGAGCTATTTACATAATAAAGTTCATTTTAATGTTACGTTATTTAACAATCAACCTTAGAGGGAAAGTGTAGAATGGAGTGTATTATCTCTAAGAAAAAAGATAGTTTATGATTTAAATTTACCTAACTAATTAATTAATTAAACACTTACAGACAAACAACAGATACGAATACGACACGCCGTGCTACGGTACAGTGTCGCTGCGTCGCGATACACTCCTGGACTTCAAAGCCAGTGAACTGGCGGAACAGATGACGCTGTTGGACTCGGCGCTGTTCGTGCGTATCACGAGCGCGGAGGTGCTGTCGTGGCCCAGGGACCAGTCCGAGGAGAGCTCGCCCAACCTGACGAGGTTTACGGAGCATTTTAATAAGATGAGTTATTGGGCGAGGTCGAGGATATTGGAGCAGGTGGGTTTTACATGTTGATAACAATTTTTGCTGTTACATTTTTGTGCTTTAATTAGTAGTATACTAACATTTTTTTTATATAGAAAAAATTGATAGGGATTTCGTTTCTGAATTTATCAACTAAATCTAAATAAAACAAATGTTTAATTTAGATTTTAGATTAACGGTTTAAATTTTGATTTTGGGCTAATAATACAATAATTAATTAACATAAATATTTTGTCCCTTCACAGTACGAAGCCCGAGAACGTGAGAAATACGCCAGCAAGGTGCTGAAAGTGATGAAGGCCCTGCGCAAGCTCAACAACTTCAACTCGTACCTGGCGCTGGTGTCGGCGCTGGACTGCCCGCCGGTGCGGCGCCTGGGCTGGCCGCGCGCCGTGGCGGACGCGCTGCGGGCGCACTGCGCGCTCATCGACTCCTCGCACTCCTTCCGCGCCTACCGCAACGCGCTCGCCGACACGCAGCCGCCCTGCATACCTTACATGTGAGTACATAGTGCTAAAACACTCCATTTCCCATTTTGTATTCAATTTTACGTACATTGCGTGTTGAGGAAGCCTCGCTTTGATTGGTTACAAGAATGGGGAAAATAAAATAATTCTTTTCCTCAAGTGAGAATCGAATTTACAACCAACACTGCCGTTCTGAATAAGTTATTGACTTATTATTGACTTATAAAGTTAATTTAAAAACATATATGTAGTATGAACACTGAAGTACGAAAGTCAAATGATCTAAATCTGGATTATAATTAATTATATTATTTATATATTTTGGTAGTAGTTTCAAATATTAATATTTTCATTTTTGCAGTGGTCTATTTCTTCAAGACTTAACGTTTGTGCACGTCGGTAATCCAGACCTTCTATCCGATGGTAGCATTAACTTCACAAAACGGTGGCAACAATACAACATAATGGAAAATATGAAACGATTCCACAAAGAGTAAGTTCGCAAAAAATATATCTTAGTTAACTATTCATAGTGATGTGGGCATAAGAAAGTATGTCTTATATCGATCACTAACTGTTATATTGATTGCAGACAATACAAATTCAAAAAGAACGAGCGCATCCAGGCGATGTTCAACGAGTTCGACGACGTGCTCAGCGAGGAGACCATGTGGCAGATATCGGAGACGATCAAGCCTCGTGGGGGACGCTCGCGCAACCAGTCCGCGCCCTCGCCGCCCGCCGCGCCCGCCCCCGCGCCCGCGCCCGCGCCCGCCTCTGCGCCCGCACCCGCGCCCGCGCCCGCCGCCACCGCGGCTGCTACGTAAAGTGGGTGTTCTGAAACCAGTTTATAAACATATTCATCCACACGGAAAGGAAAATCAGTACATACATTATTCATCATCATTAAATGTATATAATGACAAATAGGAATTAAACATAAAGAGTAGTCTTGTAACAAAATATAATAGTACATACAAATCCCACTTAGAAAATCTTAAATATTTGTCTATTGATCTAACGGAATGCGCCAGTTGGATGAACGCAATAGTTCGGATAAGCGGTCTTTCAGTTGATAAAATATTATATTTATATATTAACATTCATTTACGAATACTCAAATGTTTTTCACAGTTTTTTGTAGTTCATCAATAAATTTAATATTTTCTTCTGTTTATAGGTAATACGTGACTATCCAAAGAAAAAAAAAAGAAATTAAGAAGACAGGACACGCGACAAAAATGTGAGATTTAATTGACGAGGAATTGTTTAAATTAGATAAAAAAATATTGTGATTATCTGTCCTAATATGGCCTAATTATATTTAGTGTATTTATTGGTAATGCGATTTCAGCTGTGATCGATCCGATAGAGATCTGCTACGTTAGCTTGCTTGCGCTCGATTTTGGACCTATCTTTATACTGTTTAACGTGACATACAATAAAAAAAACAGAACATTATATCTTCCTTCTCATAATTATATCTTCAATAACACTATATTACGATAGGTCAACAAACACGCAAAGCTTTACGTACAAACAATATATGAAACCAAAAAAAAAAACTTATCAGTATTCTTACCATACTGTCATACATATCAGCACGTGATTTGCATAGATTACAATAGAACGAGCGACGCTTAGACATTCTATTCTTCTAGCTGTTGTGTTTCGTCGATGTTGTATAGCGTTCTATGAAATAATATTAATAAATTACCGTAATTAGTCAAATTTTATGACCTTGGCGAATACATCTCTATACATCGAATTAAAAAAAAACTTCAAGTCGTATTTGTAGTACCAGTTGCGATAGACGTAGATGTATAAAATCTTAGGTAATGTATGGTAAATCGATTTAAAAACACCAGAGACCAATCGATTCATTCATTCGGTTTGCGAGATATTTACGAATTGGTGTTGGGATTTAAATCTCTTTTTAGGTAATTTTTGACATACAAACGAGTTAAATTATATGTTAGCGGTCGTAATTTTTGATATATTTACTTTTGATAAATATTATTCGTACACGAATAATTTGACATGATAGAGAAAATATTGGTGGAAATAAGTAGATTGTTTTTTCGACTTTTCACCATATAAAGATTTGAAATGCTCTTATATAGGTCAACCTATTGCTATTTTATTGTTTTTTCTTTCGTCAAAAAAAGAAATGGAAAATTTCTTAATATTTCTATATTATCTGGAATTGACGTTGCAACACCAAATAGTTTTAATGTTAAGTAATTATTTTTAGTGACGTGTTTTTTGAAATTTTTATTAGGTAGTGAGTATCATAATAATAATTATTAACGATAATTAAGACTATAGCTACAACGAATAACAAGACGTTTTATAGTATGTAAAATTAGAGTGTAATTTATAATTTTGAACGACTTGGAAATATTAAGAAATTTTACCGTATGTATCTATCTATGATAGTTTCGAATTGCTTTATAATTGACGCTCTTTTATTAGCTAAATTAAAAAAAAATAACAACAACTTTAGTCATTTGGAGTATTTTTTACGTTAAGTCGTTCGTTTCATTTCGTTCTTTCAGTTTATCAATAAAATTTAAGATGTAAAGTAGTGTATGTAAATTACATTAGAAGAATGCGCACACTTGCTATATTACTTATATTGAGTAATATAAAAAGTTCCGTAAGTGATTAAAATGCGAATATCTCAATAAATTCATAGATTGTGGTAAAACATGCTTATTATAATGGAAAGTGCTGACTATAAAATCTTGTTTCTACTGCTTTCTAAGGATGCTTTGCTGGTGCGGTAGTTCTTGAGATATCGATGATTTACGCAATGAAATATATCGATGCAGTGTTTTGCGCGTATTCTTAAATAAAATTTGATACATATTTTTATTTTTGATATATCAGAAATTATATTTTTCCTATGAAATGTCGTCTGTGAGGCGGCATGTGTTTACTGAATTGTATGAATACTTTTGAGATCTTAAATCGTTTATAATGTCGTCTTCAAAACTTTCGTCATTTTACTATTTTTAATGTAAAAGCTTAAGATGCAGCAAATGTTTATAAATTGCATATAATAATGGTAATTAGATTTAGCCTATTTAGAGTCGAATTCGTACAGTGATTAATTTCTAACTGTAAATAAATAAATAAAGAACGCCACTGAAGGAACGCGGTTTAGTTAATTTGCCTTAATACGATCGAGTTTTAAAAAAAAAATAGCAATAATTTTTTGATCGTAGATTTTTGCTGCACATTTGTGATAACGATCACTCATTAGAGTGCCGCTTACTACTCTGTTGACGTCCTCTTATACGTAGAAAAAATATTATGAAATAAAAAAAAATATTATAAAAAATTAATAATAATTGTTAATTATAATTATTATTAAATTATTATATTAGGCGAATATTAGTATTAAGCGTATATAAACCCCATACGTCTGTCGAGGTTATTCATTGTGTTATCGTCGTTTTTTTTTACATATGGAATAAATGAAAATAACAAGCTGGTCTTAGCTGTGGCAAATCTTGTGTTTACGAAAAAATATCAACAAAATAAATACAATATACTTTTACTTGTATATGATTTAAATCTATATTAAACGATTTGGTTGGTACTCTATACATAAAATGATTTTTTATGATTTTTTTGTGTAAAATATAATGCAAGGTTTGTCACTATACCTTGAAATGTTTAGATGTAGTTAATATATTGTAATTATATAGTATTCCGCAGTGTAGATTAATGAAGTGGATTTCTGACGATCTGGTAGTCGGTGTACGTCTCTATGGCTCCACGGGGCGCAGTAATCCCACGCAATAATTAACTAGACCAATATTTTAAACGTTTTACAGTGCTTTATTGAAACGGATGTGCTGATATATTTGTAATATGTAAAATAATTTGTATCGTAGTTAAGTTTGTAGGTGTGTTACCATTTTTTTTTTCCTGTTTGTTAGTCCGTGTTGGCCTGATTCGTGCGATTCTTATCTGATTTGAATCGTCCATCGGCAATATTGTCGCTGGACTTGTCCTCTATACATCATCATCATCATATATAATTTAAAATTAGTTAATCTATAGCCAATTAATATGATTAATAGTTATTAAGTGTAACGCAATCGGGCCGATATAGTTTTGTATTTATTTAGTGTTCCATATATTTTGTGTAACGTTTTTTTTTTTTTGGTATTTTAAATAATTGAAATATATTAAAGACTGCCTAAATTAGTTACTCGATAAATTTATATGTATGTATAATAGCCATGTTTTTGAACGTCTTCGTCGTGTCGCAGTGTAGTGGTGCAACTGCATTATATACATATATTGGTAATCGTTTGTTGCAATTGATATTATAGGTACTGTGGTGTGGTGGTTTATTTTGGGTAGCGATGTCGATATTTATTGGATTTTATATGAAGATATCACTGTAGAACGGCGTTACACTGTTGTATTAGCGAGTTCAGTATTATGTTGTAAGAAATGCCATACTGTATCAAATGGATTTTATTATTTCGTTTTATATGCGATTGTTTACATATATACAGTTTACTTTAATATTTTTTTTATATATATATATACATTAAAATCGTTTATTTTTATTTGTACATTTTTTTTAATTATTTTTTATTTTTGCATAAACATTATATCTGAATTGCATGCGCGTATTGTACAGTTATATTTTGTGTGTCAAATTTTCTTTGTAATTATTTTGTAATATAAATATAGCACGTTATTTACAATCTGAAAATATGCTGTTGTTTTATTTGTGTTTGGAACTTATTTTATCCTATATGCTATTACTTAGATTATAAATTAGGATCAGAATCTACCAAGAGCTATTACAGTTATAAAAATGTATGATCCTAAACTAAATAGATTTACTTTTCTGTTTCATTGGTTAGTTATTCTCAATCATTAACAAATGAAAAAATTGTGCTCTAATTAATGACTGTGACTAAAACTATAATTTTATACATAAAAATATTGGTTTCAACAATGGTTTTATTTCAAAATGTATGTACGTACATTGGTGCAATAAAAATGTTTTTTTTTGCTAGATGGGCATAATATGCAACTTAACACTTTCCGCATTTTTTAACAGATTGATTAACAGATTTTTATATATTGTTGAGTGACTGAACTAGCCGCGTATGGGAAAGTGCATTTTTAGGGAGCACAGAAAAAATATCATCGTCTTTGCTGTATTGTGAATGCAATTCGAAGCATAGTCATAATCTAGGTATAGGTAGGTTACTCCCTGTGGCTGTAGTTATGAAATTTGGCACACAGTAAGAACTTACAATACAAATAAAGAAAAAAACCTGAAAGGTTAAAATTTGTAGATATATCATAGAAATAATTAAAAACAAATATAAATTTGTAGTTGGCGGCGTTGAGTTCTGCCACTCAACACGCAATGCCTCCAGAATTCGGCAGAAAGTGGGGAACGGAGTGTCTTAACACTAGGTTCCCTCTGCCTACCCTGCTGTGTGCGGGATACAGCGTGAAGCTAAAAAAAAAAAACAATTCTTACACATTAAAAAACAAGATGTGGTCATGAAAAGCTCGAAGTTTTAAGTCGAGATATTCGTCATATTAATTAAATTGCTCTCCACCGCTCAGTACCAGTTCAAGTGCAATAAGAACTTAAAACATGCATACATACATACAGATAAAAGTGAAGTTGGTTATCTATTGAGAATAAGGACATCCTCTTGTTACGCTACAGGGTTCTTGTGGCAGATAACCACTGTGGTGAAACAGAAGTAAGTACTTAATTACGATAATGCAATTTTATCACAAACAGTACTTAGTTCTGTTTCACCAGATTAGCTATCTAATTAGGTGATGTATAGATTTCACGATCGTTTCGTATTTAAAAGCACTAACAACGTTGCGTGTCTCAATTGATTTGTTAAGAGGCTAACTTTGTAAATGCATTCGGTTATTATGTTGTTTTTATTCTGTTTTTTATTTATTGTTTCAATAGTTCCTATGAACGCTGTTCCTGTTAAATATGGTAGGGCGAGTGAAAAAATATGGATTGATAATGAATTTTTAGGTATGTTTAATTTTAAGATGTTTATTTTATAATTAGCTACCAAATAATATCAGATATAGCCAGTGGCGAAGCCAGGGTATTTGCTGCCTGGTGCAGCTTAGGATTTGATGCCCTTTAAAATGGTCAAAATAATTTCAGATTTCAAAACACAGTAGAGTAGATATATAATTTTGTATTGGTTCAAAACTATAATAACTATATATAAGTTATAACATTAGATTTTGGTAAAAAATTTTGCAAACATTTCAAAAAGGACATTACGCGCTTTTTGACTATCAAAGTCATTATTCATATTTTCAAAATCAAAAGTATCGACTAGTTCATGTTCGATTGATATGATAGCGAGATTGAATTTTTCATTTTCATATTCTTATTTTTCTTGTACATTTCTTGATTCTTGATTGAAAAAAGAATTAGAAGAATTGATCGTACTTTGATGCCCCTTTCCTTTTGATGCCCGGTGCGACTGCACCGCTCGCACCACCAGCTACGCCACTGGATATATCTATATCTGCTGGTTGTGCACAAACTGTTGCAGATGGGTATTGAAACATTTAATGTTTTCACAATATATCTACTAAGCTTTCCATATACAGTGTACTTTTTTTATAACGAAACTCAAGGATTGGGTATTTTACGCAACATCCGTTCAATGTAGAGAAAAAAAAATTGTATTAAAATCCAATAACTTAGCGTGTATTCTTTCATATATTTAGATTTATATAAGTATGGGCGAACTTTGCCGATAGTTGACGGAATTTTTAAGAACACCCCGACCGCGTATAATTTTGTCTCATAAACATCACTCCCACCCGCTCTCATTACCACACACTTTCCTACTAGTCTTTTCTAACGTCTGAAAATTTGTTAGCAACTATATATAGTTTTACTTTAAAAAACCCTACGTCCGTTTCGGTGACTTGAATCTTCTGAGTGTTCCGTGATAGAGCCGACCAGCGTTCGCAGCCGTGTAAATGAACCGGTCGGTTCTCTGCGATCGCTGACCATACAAAAGATCATCCGCCATTTGGCCCAAACAGCGCTTATCCAGATTTAGACGACGTGATCGATGCCTTCTGCCTCTTGTATAACGGTTCCATGTTACCTAAACTTTTTCGATTTAATGCCTGCTTCAGAATCTATATGGATAGTGCTCGAGTTTGGGCTTGTTCTCATGCGTACCCAGAGGCAGTGGCGTAGTGAGGGGGGGGCAAAGGGGGGCATCTTGCCCCGGGCGCTACTCACATAGGGGCGCCAAATGGTCCGAAAAAAATTTAAACTTTCATTTTATTTAAATATCGCATTGGTTATTTACCTCCAATTAAATACAGGCGAAAAAAAACCTGTTTGTAAATTTGCCTTAGCAAGAAATAAAAGGTTATTATTTTTTATATAATATTATTTATCACATTTAAAAGTTTTATTTAAAATATGTAAAAATCGGGATAATTAAAGATTTTATATGTTTCTAGAGTACCAATTGACGCATATGCGCGTTGGCGTTGCCATAGCAATGTGTAGGTATGCCACTAAAAGTATAAATATTGTCACAAAGGCATGGTAGTGTGCGTAATATTTTATTTATTGATTTAATGTACTTTATAAGCATTACCATTGAAAAATATTAGCATTCTGTACTTCT
>DWQW01002958.1:0-24493 GCA_018249695.1 Heliconius erato demophoon
TTTTCCTTCTCTCGGAACGCCATGCGCTTACAATGTAATGTTTTGTGTTCGCTAAAGTTAAATAAAAGGATATACCAAATAGACTTTGTTTTATATGCGCTTAATAGTTAATATCCCACAACCAACATCGTCGACATTATTCGATTGACACATGATGTTTTCTACGATTAAACCAAGCGTTGGGTTGCGTATATATGTACACCAGAGCTGGGACATAAAATAGCACCACACACTTATCCATTATACACTGTTAACGTTGACGCACCGCAAGGCACCGCGAAACTATCTAAATATAATATAAATAAAAATTAAATGCCATAGCAATTCACTTAGCCAAGCGCATTAGCATTAGTCAATAGTAAAACGTAGGGTCAATGAACTCTAACAGTCGTATAAATTGTAAGTAATTAATATTTGGTTAATGTCTAATAGCTTTATGATATTTAATTAAATATATTACCTTACTTTGACAGATTACCTTTATTGTAGGACATTAAATAGACTCATTTTATATAATATTTATAAATAGTAAATGCGTATTTTGATATAATAGTTTTATATCATATTATAAAAGATACTATTATATTTATATTTCCTTTCTAGCAACATGTTAAATATTTACTAATATATATAGAAATTACATTTATAAGTAATTATTATTAACCAAACCTATTTAACTCTCATTTCACAATTCACATACACGCATCTAACAAAGATGGCGGCAAGCATTCTGCGTACATTAATATAATTGTAATTTTACATACCTCATAAAATATCTTCGTGTATTTATTGCCATTTACTAAATAAATAATATTTATCTCTGGACATTGACGGCATTATATGCATTAATATCACTCTTCTTTGTTTTAATAATAATCTATTAAAAACTTACCGACGAAGTATTCCAAAACAAACAATCGTAAATAGTGAAAGCACTTATAACTTATCTTAGTAGCCTCGAATACTTATATCATAATTGAAGACATAATCTCACATGCTTTTTAAACATTAAATATAACTAAATATATATTAATTATAAATTAAAACTTCTATAACCATTTTTACATCTATCCTTCCTCAGACGCGTCAGCCATCTTCCCTCTCTTTCTTTCCTTTTTTTTGACTTTAACAGTAGCTTATTGACAGTAGCTTATTCAGCCAACATGATATTTTACAATAATTAAAATATTAATTATGTTATTATTTATTTTAAATTATAATACACAATGATTACTTATAATTATTAAAATATTTTAATAAATATATTTAATATCTGCGTGTTTTACCTACGGTATATTACGTCACTTTAATATTATTTGTGGACGGAAAGAGTAATTAAAGAACTGAACTAAATTATTACTTATAAGATTGTATTTATAGTAAGCTATAAATTATATAATATTATAAATTATATTTATAATATTTTTTTTATATTTTTTTAATTAATTATATTATTTACCTACACATTTCAGTTCTCTTCAATTTTACATTTTCTCGAAAAATATACGTCCAAATTACAAATTAGAAAATTCGAAGTTTATCTAGATAAAATTACCTTGATGATGGAATAACATTCGTTCGTGAGTTTCAATATTCATGTCAAATAAAAAACGTTGAAATATCACCTTGCAATTTTCAATTATTTATTGTCACAAAATGTCTTATTGTGACTTATTTGTGAGATAGATATAGTGTGTCGCGTATTTTATTTGTTATTTCATTATTTAAACCTAATTAAGATTTTAAACTGTAATGTCATACAGTCTATAGCACCCCAAAAAAAATAAATCCGACCAGTAGTTCTAGAAATCTTAGCGTTTAAACAAACAAACAAACTTTCGCTTTCTTATATTAGTATAGATGTGAAAGTTTGTGAGGATGAAGATTTGTTCCACTTTAACGCAAAAACTACTGAACGAATTTAGATGAAACTTTACAATAACATAGCTTTTTACATCAGAATAACACATAGGCTACAATTTATATAAAGTGTAACAATGATTATTATCTAAACAAGAAATAAGTAGGGTATTTAGTAAAACACCATATACTTAAAAACAAAATGAATATTCTTAAGGCTTCACATACTAAAGGGTTCATGGCTATACACAAATCGAATTGTCCGGTTAACACTTTTTAAATAAAAGAACGTTACTATCCTGACTTTAAGGACGACACGAGCACTCCGTTACGGCGCGATCTTCATTTTCAAAAAATACTTTATACAAACTTTCACTGTCTATTCACCATCTCAAGTTATAATACATTGATACAAAAACCGTGACTAAAGTGATGACCCGTGCACTCTGTTAAGACGCCATCTTGATTTCCAAAAATATTCAAGGCAAATTCTTACTGCCTCTTCTTCGTCTCAAGTTATAATCATCTGGTACAAAAAACCTGTAATTTTATTACAGAAGTTTCAATTTAAGTCTGATTTTGTAAACCGAACCGCAACATGATTCTAACAAAACATTGAAATAATATAACTTAGTTCCAATTAATTATTAATTGTATAGCACGTAACAAATAAAAAGAATATAAATGAACAATTGAATTCACCATATTACAAATGCCTATAAGTATTTATATAAAATTAAACTTTGAATAATAATTAAATCTATCTCATATCACCTAAAACTGTAATTAAAAATATGTATTTTACAACACTTACCCAATCTGGGCTCTCTTGTACCTTTATATAACCAATATACGTTTAAATAACCAATTAAATATTTAAAAAAAAATAATAAATAGATATTTTTTTCAATCTATTTTATTATAAAGCAGTTCGAAATTGAAATGAGCTGTCGCCTATCTGTCCCTTACAATCACGCGGCGCCGTCTCGTATCCTACCTACATTTACTACTATTGTTTAACATAAAATTACCCGCGAAATGGTTTAAAAAATACTATAAAAATGTTATAATATAAATATATTTTTACTCTACAAATGAGTTAAATGTTACAAAAGTTTCGGTATAATATAACAATATGGTATAATATAAATATAAGTTTAAGCGGGCGAAGCCGCGTGTGGGCTGTTAGTTTGCTAGAAATATAAAAAGCATGTTTAACATAAATTTTCCCTTATTTGTTTCAAATGTTATCCAAGTGCTTTTAAGCGAGAAATAAATTCACTTATTGTAGCATTAGGGTTGGCTCAACCGATGCTAAATGACAAAATTCATATCACATTAGGATAGATCTCTTAATATATAATTTGGATAAACATTTTTAAACGACATTTTAAATATTCAATTCAATTAATATATCCTTTCCTTTTAAACCTCATTCACTCAGTATAAAAAAAAAAAATTAATTAGCTTCACGCTATATCCCGCACACAGCAGGGTAGGCAGAGGAAATCTGAGTGTTAAGACACTCCGTTCCCCACTTTCTGCCGAATTTTGGAGGCATTGCGTGTTGAGTGGCAGAACTCAACGCCGCGCTTAGCCTTGACACCAGAGCGAAGAAATGGAAATATAAATTTAAGTAAATATTTCATTTCCTCGAGTGGGGATCGAACCCACAACCGTCGCGTTACAGTCACACCATTGGGCCACGACGGCCTCTACTTTTATATTTAATTATTAATAATTTTATTATTAATAATTAAATAGTATTATTTTATTAATATTTTAATTATAACTACCAGAAAATATTTAACTCGAGCGATAAAAATAAGATATTTCTTATTCTAGAGTCACGCTTTATCACGCAAGGATAGATTGAGAAAACGTAGTGTCAAGACACTGTTCTTCTCCTCGAATGTGGCATGTTTGATGACTGAATGCTACGTCGCACATAAACTAAATAATCTTACATAATTAATCATATTATTTCATACTATATTTTTAATTGTGTCCACATTACGCGGCAAAAGTAAAGTTGACATTTTACGTATATTTTGTAGGACAAACTCACTCGACGAGCTTTACTTGCTTTAACAGTTACTGTTGACTTTATAATTTGGCTTACGTTGGTTAATAGAAGCGTCTACATCATTCTAAAATGTGTTATAGTAATGTCAACATTTCCGTACCACGTTGAATGCACATTAAATTTAAATTTATTAGGATGAAAAGCGCCGTATATTTCTGAATGTGTTTAATGCTTATATTCGATTTTTTTCTCAAATAGAATCAAAGTTTGCTTGTTACATTTTTCCTCATTTTCAGCCGTATCCTACACGCAATAGGGTAAGCAGAGGGAATCTTGTGCTAAGACACTCCGTTGTTCACTTTCCGCCTAATTTTCAAAAAATTGCGTTTTAAATGGCAGAGGTCAACGCCGCGTTTTACCTTTTAACTCAAGCGAGAAAACAAAAATAATTATTTCCTCTGAGTGAGAATCGAACCAGCCGAAACAGCCGTCACGTTTACTGTCAGATTGCCGCTGCGCCACCACGACATCTTATATGTATAGACTATAGAGCAACATAAGTTAAGTTAAATTATTACATCCTCACATTGACGATGGCAATCAATTTGCAGTCAAAATTCGTATACGCGTCAACGAGCACGCACTGGTGTGTGACGCGTGAGAACTAAGAATTCTCCGGACAGATATAAAACGCTCACATGATTTCCAAGCAATTCGAATTCTTGTAAATGTAGTAAGTATTTATATTTATGCTGTAGTAGATGCCTCATTGGCACTATTGGCGTATGAAATAAGTGTAGTTTGTTCATTTCGTAATGTATACATTGATACATTATATATTGAGGCCAGTCGTGGCGCAGGGGCACAAAGTGTGACTGTAAAACCAACTGGTTGTGGGTTCGATCTCCACTCGAGGAGACGAAATATTTATTTAAACTTATATTTCCGTATATATATATTCTTTGCTTTGGTGTCGAGGCAAAATGCGGCGTTGAGTTCTGCCCCTCAACACGCAATGCCTCCATAATTCGGCAGAAAGTGGGGAACGGAGAGTCTTAGCACTGGGTTCCCTCTGCCTACCCTGCTGTGTGCGGGATACAACGTGAAGCTGATAAAAAATAATGTATACAATTAATAAATGGTTTTTAAGAAATTTGTTTTTGTTTTTTTTTGACAGAAGTTTATCGTTCAATACTGTTCTTAAACTACACCAAGAGTACGATGTTCTTTTATTATCAAAAGAACATTAGATATAAAATTAAATATTTATCTTTGCTTTATATAAAACGCATTTATCTCTAAAAGATGTTGTATTTTTTGAGATAACAGCAACGTTGATTCATAAGAAACAAAAAAGAAACAACCAAAGCAATAATTGCGACTCGTAAAACATTTAGAGAACTTTCTTTGAACTTTAAAGCTTAATTACAGTTTGCACGATCTTTTTAGTTAAGTACGGCATTGGCGAAACTTTATTTCTTAGAAAGATTTAAATAAGAAAACTGTTATTTTCTTATAGTAAAAGTATTCAGTGTTGACCCGCAGGGCAGAGATGCAACATTCTTTGTCATTAGACGGCCTTTGTGACGCTAATACAATAATAGGCTATTACTTTATATTTCTTGGACAAACCTTTGCACAAGATTTTAAATATAACGTAAAGAAAATGTTCATTTAAGGCCAGTCGTGGTGCAACGAAACAACTATACGTCTGTAAAGTGCGACAGATTGTGGGTTCGATTTCTACTCGAGGAAAGGAAATATTTCATATTCACATTTCTACGTTTTGATAAAGAGGCCAGTCACAAAGTGTTGAAATCGACTGGTAGTGGATTCGATCCCCACTCGAGGAGATGAAATATTTACTTAAATTTATATTTCCATTTCTTCGCTCTGGGGCCTCCAGCCAAGGGCGGCGTTGTGTTCTGCCACTCAACACGCAATGCCTCCAGAAGTCGGCAGAAAGTGGGGAACGGAATGCCTTAACACTCGGTTCCATCTGCCTACACTGCTGTGTGCGTGATACATCGTGAAGCTGATATTGATATATTGATAAACAGGCGAAGCGCGATGTATTTTGCTACTTGATACGCAATGCCACCAAAACACGGCGGAAAGTAGGGAATATAAATGTTTCTATTGGAACGAAGTGCCTGAACACTAGGTTTCCAGGTTTCCTCTACTAAAAAAAAATACTAAAAGCTTAGATTCGAAAATAAGAAAACCAAATCATAGCGCCTATAATTGGCACTGTCATATTGCTTTTGTTCTAAATATTAGATACAGAAGATTATATATACTAATGAATTGTGTTAAATGTAGCTTTTAACAGTGGAGGCAAACGCTAATGTGTATTTCAAAGGGAAAACCTACACTTGCGTCGAAAGTCACACTCACTCGCAGCTCTGAGCTCCTCGTTCTGCAAATAGTTTCTTCTCTCTGTTGTTAATAATGAAAAAGTATAAGTAAAAGATAACAAAAATGTTACTATTATTTTTTAACTTCACGCAGTATCTCGCATATAGTAGAGTAATCAGAGGGAATCTAGTGTTACGACACTTCTTTTCCCATTTATCGTCGAATTTTGATTTTGATGTATTGTGTACCAGGACGAGTAAATATTGAATAATTTCCCGAATGGGAATTAAACCCACAACTGCCACGTTTATCACCGTCAGTCACACACTACCACTGCGCCACGACGACCTTAAATAATAATTATAGTCATATGATTTCACACCGAAACTCTTACAAAGAGAAATCAGTTCATCTAATAGGATAAAGCGGATATAGATCGTATTACTGGCATGGGGTCATGAAGAATCCTTTAAGCTCATTGATATATAACAAGATATTACAAGATTCACAAATGTTCACAAAATGGCAAAAATACTTTATATTTATTTCAAATAAGCATATATATGTACATGAATTTAGGTTATGGTTATTAAATTTATTGTCATAATTAAACAACATGGGAATGTTTAAGTAAAATATATTATGTTGATCGTAATACAAAGTGTTGTAATTATCTTATAAGCTGTTTTGCTGTAATATAGAAAAGAAAGTGGTTGTTTCAGGCTGACTGTAACTGAGTCGGGGGTTCGATCTCCACTCGGTGGAATGAACTATTTTCATTTCCCTACTCGGACAAGACAAACAGGAATGTTGAATTCCACCTAAGCGGTGGTAGGCAATATCTAAAGATAAAAAAATAATAATTAAATTCAATCAGCTTCACGCTGTACCCCCACGCAACAGGGTAGGCAGAGGGAACCCAGAGTTAAGACTCTATGTTCCCCACTTTCCGCCGAGTTCTGGAAGCATTGCGTGTTTAGTGGCGGAAATAAAGGCAATTGAGGCCAGTCGTGACGCAGAGGCACAAAGTGTGACTGTAAAATCTATTGGTTGTGGGTTCGATTTCCACTCGAGGAAGTAAAATATTGATATTTAAAGACCCGTTACTACGCTTGGCTATACAACAACAACATAACATGATTTTCGGCACACTCCCAATCTGAAACCAGGTGTAATATTTTAATTAACTAACAAAAAATATAAAACAATAAACGTTACATCCTAACTTATTTAATTTAACGAGGGTTGACAATGACATACTGTTTTTCCTTCATCACCTGCTCAGAGATTTCATCCTTATTACAGTTATTAAGAGGATAATTATCCCTTTATACGTCAGCCTGTTCTTGAAATATATGTTACCTTTGTGTGTCCTTATAGTATCAGATTTTGTAATTAAGGAAAATTTTAATTGCAATGTTTAAACGAAATATCGCGCGTTTCTCTATTTTATTATTGTCTATACCTAGATACATATATTTTTGATTTGATTATGCGCATTAGGACAGCATATTACTGTTTACGCAATGGTTCTAAGTTCATTCCCACTCGATGTGATGTTGTATTTACATTATTTTCATTTTCCTGCTCTGATAAAATATTTACTTGTGACGTTTGGATTCCATTTTCACATTCAAAGTATATATAATTTTTGTAGTACATACAATAAGTACACAAAGATAGCAAGTTCAAATCCTACACCAGGGAAATTGAACTATAACAAGCGAAGAAGAATTCAATTGCAATATGTATGAGTTTCTGAAACTTATAAGTCTCCATATACTCAGTAATCATTACGCCCAAATTTAATAAAATAAAATAAATCTTTAAAAAAGTCTTTTAGAAATTTCTTATGGTCATTTAAATTAATTAAAAATGTATATTTTATAATATTTATACTTGTTTTGTATATGTACCCTTAGAAGTATTTTATTTCGTTTAAACTGACTGAGACATAAATAATTTTTGTTCACCATTATTTCCACTCTGATAGGCAAAAAGTATAAAAAGTTTTATTTCATTTCTTTTTTCAGTTTACTGATTGACACTCCATTCAATAAAAATGCAATTGAGTGAAAAATTATTGATTTAAACTTATAATATTTTTAAAACAATGAATGGCATATACATGTCGAAATACATATAAGAAGGCAGGGCAGGCAACACAATTATGTAAAAGAATCTACTTTGATAGACTCCAATGAATAAATCTGAATAAATTATAAGTTATTCATCTCTTACTTGACTCAATGATGCGTACATTCATAGAGAATCGAATTACACGCACCATTATCCCTCATAAACACGCTTCAGTTTAGGTGTTAGATCGGTATCGTGTATAATAGCAGAGTTTTTTTTTAGTTTTTTTTAAACGACGATAGAATAATGTATGATTTGTAGTATTTTCTATAGCGACAGATAGAAAAACACAGTATATCTTTTTGATTGACAAAGATTTTTTACTGTACCGGAGAAATATCTACATATACTTACTAACACATAGAAAACCTGTGTTAAAAAGGAGTTAAAAATGAATTTAGCTCAAAACTGGAAATCCACGTGTGTTATCCAATATATAATCACATTGATCTGTGATCTATTATTAAATATTTGAATGTGATATCACCTATTTTTGTGTAGATTTGCCTATTTTTAATAGTTTTACCATTATTTTTATAGCATAATTGAAATAATTTAATATGTTCAAGCACCTATTAAGTACTACTAACTGATACTATAATATATCTTAATTGGCCCTAGAAAAGCTGTACGTATACCGTAAAGCAAAAAAATATCAAAAAAATTCAATTTTCCATCAAATATGAATAAAGGAAACAAAATGTCATACATTTAATTTTGCAGTAGGTAAGTACCGTCTGGCAGATGCAGCTGTACATTATTGTAGTCTGCGGTCTATATTGCAAATGTGTTATGAGCGCACCCTATTTACATATTTGCATATTATAGTGTTCGAACTTCTAGGATTTAATGTATACGCGATACTACTATGGAACAACACGTTGAATAATATCAGATAGGTGAATCTATATCAAAAGAGATGATAGGTATATGTACATGTTATTACTTGAAGCCAATCGTGGCGCAATGGCACTAGCGTGTGATTGTAAACGCGACAGGTTGTGAGTTCGATTTCCTCTCGAGGAAATGAAATATTTTATATTTTCATTTCTTCGCTCTGAATTCGAGGCAAAGCGAGGCGGTGAGTTCCGCCACTCAACAATCTCGAAAATGGCGGAAGGGGGTTGTCTTAACACTAAATTTCTTCTCCACTCACCCTGCTCTTTGCGGGATACAGCAAAAAAATAAAAAAATATATATTATATTATATTACAAAAGATCAACCAAGTTACGTTTATTTGTTCTACGAGTCTATTCATGTTTTTTATCAATAAAAATTAAGGAATTTGTTTTGCAATTAAAAACCATATTTTTGTTGTAATTGAATTTAAATAACGATAAATATGTTCAAGATTAAAAAAGAAAGCTAAGCTAAATAAAATATATTTAATAAACTTTATTTTAAATCTTGTTCGCAATCTTACTGGAATGGATTGCATCTGACTGTAAATGTGAAGGTCTTAAGTTCGATCGCCATTCGCCAGTGACAGTAATTAATTATTGTCTTTTCTCCGCTCTGGCAATGGTTGAACCATACACACTGAGTAATGAGTTAAGTTTAACCATACACAATGTCTTTAATTTAGACGAAATGTAGATAATAACGTAACTTAACACTAGGTTTTCTACTATAACGAAAACGAATGTAAATCGAATTCTATTATCTTTAAATCAAATAATTTATTAACATTGTCTGAAATCCTTAGAACTTAGTAAATAATTAAGGTTAAGACTAGTTCGTTAATTTAACGCCCCAAGGTAATTGAATATAGATTCATTTGATTTCTGGCCCTAAGCCTATTTCCAGTAATCCTGCCTAATACAGACGGGAATTCTACTGAATCAATCAAATACTTCTAAAAACGTAGCGTATTTTTCGAATTTAATGTTAATCTTAAATTTCAAAACAACTTTATAAATAATTATATAAAAGATTTATTATTTTAATGATGTTACTTAATATCAAGTGATCGTGGGGCAGTTAAACTTGCACAAGAATGCGATTGTAAACGTGGCGGTTGTGAGTTCGATTCCACAATGAAGTATTTAATATTTTCATTTCTGCGCAATAGCAAAGAAGCGAAGCGCGGCGTTGTTTTTTCTGCCACTCAACAAAACAATGTCTCGAAAATTCTGAGGAAAGTGGGGAACAAAGTGTGTTAACACTATCCTCGTAACCTCGTTTGTCTCCACTTTGTGCCCAATTTTCGGAATATTAGGTACTGAGTTGCGGAGCTCTACGTCTCTTTGCTGTCAAAACATGGAAATAAAAATAATCCGTTACTCTCACTGAGAATCAAACTCACAACCATCGCATTTACGCCGTCACATGTTACGCCGCTACGCTGCAACAGCCTTATTATATCCATTTAAGACATACTATGTAAACTACGATAATCGGCTAAAGTCGGCTTGCACTACACTTTGTTAGGAAAAAACCTATTTAAACTTGCAGTAAAGAGTGAGAGTTACAATATTATTAATGATTTACATCATATTTTGAATTAATGAAATTTGAGTGATGTCAAGAGAATTCTTTAAATTATGAAAAAAATATTTATGCGTTCAAAATTGTTCTCATCATAATGATTTCAACTATTAATATGGAATATAAACTGGATGACGGCTTAAGTAAATATATATAAATATATAGCTATCAACACGTGGCTTTGCCCGCTTAAACTTATTTTTATATTTAGGCCAAATAACACAAACTTTTTACATAAATGATTTATATGTGTTATCTATATATATAAAAGGACTTGTGCTGACTGACTGAGGTAAGACGCACGTAGAGCCGTAACAGCTGATGGTAGAAACGTGAAATTTAGGCAGATGTTTATTTTCATATTCTGGACATCCACTAAGAAGGGAGTTTGAAAAATTTTAACCCTAAAAGGATGAAATAGGGGTTGAAAGTTTGTATGGAAAAAAATAATAATCTGTACTGATTTTAATAAAATTTGAAATTCAGACTCTTAAAAATATTTCATTGAACACGTGTTTCATGGTTTTCAAGAATTCACCCCCTAAGGGTGAACCCTATGAATAAGGGGTTGAAAGTTTATATGGAAAAATCTTTAAATTGACACCGATTTTTATAAAAATTTAAATTCAGACTGTTAAAAATATTTTATTGGACACGTGTTTCGTGTTTTTTTTAGAATTCACTCCTAATAAGCGGGCGAAGCCGCGCGCGCCCTCTAATTGTGATATATAAGTATAGGCTGTTTTACTATCAAGTTTCGTCTAAATCCGTTTAGTACTTTTTGAAAAAGTCTAACAAACAAAGAATACATCTTTTCAATAGCTTATGTTCCTTTGTGGTAACTTAAAATTCAAAATTACAAGAAACATCTATTAAATAAAGTAAAATATTCGTCTATGCTATAAAGGAAGTGCGTGAAAATAAATCATTAATAAATCTATACGATATCGTGATTCAATACCGGTATCTACAATAAAATAACTTATGGTAAAATGCAGTAGGCACGTTGTACGTGCTCCTTATCCCTCCAATCTGAGCTGGAGTAATAAAAAGCCCGTACCAGTAAATAGCAAGCATATCATCCATAATCTTTTGATTAACGATTTCCCAATTGTAACCGTCGATAAGTCTCTTTCGCTTCGCATAAACATTTTGATATGGCTTATACGTATGCATGTGAATAGTGATATAATATTAGTTATTTTTTCTTTTTTTTTAGCTACACCTGGGAACTTAGTGCTACATGACTCTGTTCCTATTGAGACACTTCCGTTCCTCTCTTTTCCGCCGAATTCTGGAAGTACAAGGTGTGGCCGAACTTAACGCCTGCTGCCTTTGCTTCGACACTAGAGCGATGAAATTAAAATATTATATATTTCATTTCCTCAAGTGGGAATCGAACCCACTGTACCATTTACAGTCGCACGCTTATATCCCCGTGCTACGATTATAAATTTTAAATGAATAATATGTAATATATGTTATGTACCTTAATTTTTACTTAATACTTATCGCAATTTTGAGCGACACATAACATGGAATATCTCTAAAAGAAGGAAAAGTGGAGCGAATTACATATAAATGTATTACGTACGTACATATGTTTGTTCATATAAGTATAATGTATATGTATTGAGATTTTTTTCTTTAGCGAGCATACTGCAAATACCAGAAATTACGTACTAACTTATTTTATATTTCATTATAAAAGCCAATTTCGGATACCGCCGCGAAATAATTTTTTGCTTTCTCTTCAAAAGAGACGGAACCACGCTGCGTACCGTTTCTCATCCTCTACACAATAGTGACGTCACGTACATTGTTTGCGCCAAATAATTCTCATTAAGACCATTCCTTTTAGCAAATACTAAAATGAGAACAGCGAAACATCTCTAGCGCACTTCTCTTAGTGACGTTATTAAATGTACTTAAAAGATTAATTTTCTAAGTATTTCGTATAAAAACATCGGTACACTTAAAAGTTCAAACAGCGTAGTCAGCACTTCGTCAGCCAGCCCTCTAATGAATCGTCGAGGACACTTCGTTAAATTAAAAAGATTATATTTTCCATTTTCAAACGCTGCCGTTTTTCGTTTTTCCGTGTTACCATTAAACAAACATTTAATTTGGATTTGTAGATTTAAATTGTTGATTGTAGAAAAGATGGAAATTAAATATTTATATTTAAAGGAAGTCTTGTAAACGTTGATTCTTTACTCAAACCGGAAAATGCCACAAACAATAAAGACGTTTTATTTATTTTTTATAAATCAACACACTTACCATCGTTAATCTGAATCTCTAACATTTTATGTACCTTCTTAAAATTTTCCGACATGAAACATTTAAGAAATTTAATTTTATATTTCTCTTAACACAATAAATCTCTTAAAATTCTAATTATAATATATATTTTGTACATATAATATAATAATTATTATTTATTATTATTATATTTTTTTATTATTATTTTATGTGAAGAATTTAACCTTGGCTCTGGTTGTCTTTACGCAATTGCAAGACCTAATTGCACTTAATTATTTGACTGTAAATGGCTTCTGGCTTATCCAGTTGTATCACAATGTATCACAATGAGCTATTACAAGGGTTTTAGCTACATCGCTGGGATTATAATTTTATCTTTTTTTAAAACAAAAAAAATTATATATTCTAACTATAAAAAATCTATACATCTTTTTTTAGCTTTACACTGTATCCCGCATATAGCAGGTACGCAGGGAAACTTGTAAACCTAATGTTAAGTCACTCCATACCCACTAAGATACTTCCGCCATTCAACACTAACAATATCTCAAAATTAAATGGAAAACGAAATACGGAGTGTTTTGACATTTAGACTGGGTAATTTGCCTTGTCTTTGTTAAAAGAATAAGCATGACAAAGAGCATAAAGTCCTGTGATAAATAATGTCAGTATGTTGGAAAGTTTAATAAATATAACTGTTCCTATGTTAAATAATAGATATATACTCAATAATATAAATGCAATGGAAATTTTCTATACTTAGACTGTATAACGGGATATATTTTTCTGTAATGTAAGATTAAAATATTCATTTCTAAGAAATAATCATCCAAGTTTGGAATCGAATGATTTTCGTCTTTTTCTCAATACTCTTTGTTCCACAAACGTGATGAAATCTTTAGTCAAAATTTTAATATACAGGAGCTATATATAAAATATGTTTAGATATCATAAAATATGTTTTTTTTTTATTTTTTACATTTACATGAGATTGTTTTTATTTTTTTGCCAAGAAACATAGTTTTAAAATATTCTTTTTCCTTTTTTCACATCAACTTCGATCAATTTATGTTAAAGCTATTTTTAATCTTAACATAAGTACTTAAGTTGTAAATTACGCAGTTACAATTTAAAAATATCTAACTAACAGATAAATTTAAATACATTTAGATAAAGCCTTTCCTGTTTAGTAGATTTGAGCGAACGGATGTAGCGTCCGCAATCTGGAGTCTTTTGTTCGACATCACATAGAATACGCATATACAATATCCCTATATATATGTATATTTGTACCTCCATACATATACGTCAACTAAAGGTATAGTATATCCTATAATGTCACACGTGTTTATAATTGCACGGGCTGTCATTCATGCAGTGATGTAATATATTACTTAGTAAGTGCCTCCCACACAATCGTGTTTAATATTTACAAAATAATTTAGAAGAATGCTTAAAAATATTTTGGATTTATGTAAGCAAATTTGTGGTATTTATAATATGATTACTGAGATAAATGAACGAACGGTCAATTATGTTGGTGATTTAAATTAATATCTACTATACTATCAGGATCTCGACCATGTTTATTATGCTTAATTACTGAAGTTTCCATATTAAGGACAGTCGTGGCGCAGGGGCACAAAGTGTGTAAAACGCGACTGGTTGTAGGTTCGATCCCTACTCGAGGAAATGAAATATTTATTTAAATTTATATTTCTATTTCTTCGCCCACGCATGGAGGCAAAGTGCTACAGTATCTGTGTAATCTTTCGCCTCGGAAAATTCTTATACTTTTTATGTTACATTCGTCGAGTGTCATCCATACCCAGTTCTCGAAATCAACCACGGTGAGAATCACTATTTCTTCATATAATTTTAAAATTACATAAAAATAAAAAATATATAGGCATACAGCCCTCTTTATGATTTTCTTAAGCTTTATGGCAAATAACAACTATTTTACGACATCATATTCCATTATCTACTATTT
This sequence comes from Heliconius erato demophoon, assembly GCA_018249695.1. Classification (NCBI taxonomy): domain Eukaryota; kingdom Metazoa; phylum Arthropoda; class Insecta; order Lepidoptera; family Nymphalidae; genus Heliconius; species Heliconius erato. The sequence continues at coordinate 15,130 of DWQW01002958.1, forward strand.
CCCTATACAAATATAAACTAGAGCAACCTAAAATTCTACTATACAGACTAGAATAGATACAGTACAAACTTGAACTAAAATCACAACTTGTTTCTTAATAAAATATCATGTTCCCTTTAGATAACAATAACATGGCAGTTTTCCTTCAGATTACGTCTGAGTGACCCTTTACAGGTGGCCCCGACCGAGTTGTGAAAAGTCGGCTATATGGCCGGACTAATTTCTATGCAAATGCTATCGTGCATGCTTTACAACAACTATTACATTACGTTACGGTGCCAAAATTTTGTTATAATATTACGAAGACACGTGTTTATTAAGATTTTGGAGTAGTTTATTGTTGTTATTAGTTTTTGTTGTGCTAGAAATCTCTAAGCCATTGTGATATGAGGGGACTATCTAGCTATAGACGATTTTGACATTCAATTCCAACTTCGTCGTGGCGCAGCGGCACAAGGTGTCACTGTGAAACCGATTGGTTGTGGGTTCAATCCCCACTCGAGGAGATGAAATATTTACTTAAATTTATATTTCCATTTCTTCGCTCTGGTGTCGAGGTTAAGGCAGCGTTGAGTTCTGTGCACTCAACACGCAATGGCTCCAGAATTCGGCAGAAAGTGGGGAACGGGAGTGCCTTAACACTAGGTTCCCCCTGCCTACCCTGCTGTGTGCGGGATACAGCGTGAAGCTGATTTACAGGTCTCGAAATAAAGTCAAATTAGACAACAGAATGTCTTATCCCGAAAATGAAGTTGAAGATGAAGTTGATATTTTAAACAATGCGTAAGTTCAATGAAAATAAACAAAACAAAAAACATAAAAACAATAAACTTTATTTGTAGTTTTAATTTATTTCGCCTGCAAATTACTTATGACATATCAAATCATCGTCGTCATCACTACCACAAGCTCCCACAACTACGACAGCGTCTATTCCCAATAAAATCCAAGTTAACTAAAAGAGTAAACGACTCATACAATAAGACTACGTAACTATGTTAACTGAATTTAATAGTAACTAACTGTTAGTTTACAGTGCAACTGCAACTCCATCCTGCAATAGGCAGCAACTTGGTTTGTTTAACCTCGTGTTACCGTCAACCATCAACATGCGGTGTTTGTTTGTTGGAGACTAGTTCAGCTTCCACATCACATTACAAATCTGAGGGCGAGTTTATTTTGGACTAATTCATATAATTTATAGTCAAAATAAAAGGATTTCTATCATGCATGAATCCTTAAATATTAACACTGTCTTATGTCTACGTTATTATTGATACGAAGACTATAGGTTCATTACCTAATTTTAAATGACACTACTATTAATCGCGTATATTGGATATTATACATTTTAGGAAACCCGACGTTTCGAACACTTTGCAGTAGTCCTTGGTCAAGGGTAGACTAAAAAAATTAAATCATCTTCATTCTGTATCCCGCACACAGCAGGATATGCAGAGGGAACCTAGTGTTAAGACACACCTTTCCCCACTTTCCGCCGAGTTCTGGAGGCATTGCGTGTTGAGTGGCGGAACTCAACGGACGACTTTCCAAAAATGTATAATTTTAAATAAACGCGATTAATCTGGTTAAAATAGTTTCATTTAAAATGTGTAATATTCGTGAAAATCAAAGAACTTATCATTGCCATTTTTTCTACTATTTATATTTGGTAAGAGAATTGAGAAAGGACTGTTATATGCGGGGTTATCTAAAATCGTTGCGTGTTGTATGGCGGAACTCAACACCATGCTTTCGCCCGTTGCCAGAGCGAGAAAAAGTAAATATAAAATATTTCATACCCCCAAGTGGGAATCGAACAGTTGCACAACTGTGCCCCTGCGCTACGACGCTCTCAGTTAGTAATTTAATGAATTACTTTAAATTATTATGGATTCATTTATATAATATTAAATACCATACATATTCTATAAGTGAATCAATAAAATTTAAAATAAATTGTTATATGTATAAGTAACTAATAAAATTGTACACCTCGTTACATATTAAAATTACTACTGTGGAACCAACTTATTGGATTCATTTCGTAACAATGCCTGGAGAATACCCAAAAGGATTCAGTTTCTATTGCAACGAAACTATTTTACTTTGAAAATATTTTTAGTATAAAAAATAATTTGTAAACCTTGGCCTCTAAACTATACTCTATAGGTAATATTACTTTATTTTGTAATTTATAGACCTTATATAATTATATAACAATGTAGTTAAAAAAAGAGAATAATTATTCTCTTTTTTACAATGTAGCCATTGTATCCCGCAAATAATAAGACAGAGGGAACCTAATGTTAAAACTCTTCTGTTCCCTACATTCCGGATAATTCTGGAGACATTACATGTAGAGTGGCGAAACTCAACGCCGCTATTTGCCTCGTTACTCGAGCGAAGAAATAAAAATATAATTCATTCCCTTCCTCCTGTCGAGTTTACAGTCGCACAATTTTGTCACTGCGCCACGACTGACCTCTAAATTATTCTCATAATTTGTATTTTAAATATCGATAGGTATACAAATAATTACATATTACATACGTTGTATTTTCTGTAGTAAAAAAATATAATCTTTTATATTATTCTTATAAAAAGCAGCTTGCATTTTACATCCTTTGAGATGACGAATCTACTTAAGAACTATTAATTTTAATAAGTTCTGACTCAGAACAAAGCAAAAGATATTTCAAGCATGAAGATTAATCCTAATAAGGAAACGTTTGATGCAACAAGATGGGAAAAGGCGACAAGACATTCTTAAATTCTATAATTTTGCAAAGTGCAGCGTTAGGTTCCACCACTTTTAACATTTAATGGCTTGAATTCTGAGGGAAAGCGAAGAACCAAGTGTATTGGCAGTAGGTTTTTTTACGCTATCCTGGAATTTTACGATTCTATGACACTATAGCACGTAACGTACTAAGACAGGAACTATTTTTGTCCGTCAAAACGATGTATGTATATTTATTTAGAAAACTTATAAAAAAATTACGTAGCGAGACTTGAACCCACGCCTCCTGGAGAGCATCCAAGCACTCTGACTACTTAGCCGTACGTCCTCATCAAATTAAAAAATAAATAAATCAGCTTCACGCTGTATCCCGCACACAGCAGGGTAGGCAGACGGAACCTCATGTTAAGACACTCCGTTCTTCACTTTCTGCCGAATTCTGGAGGCATTGTCGAAAATCGAAATCGAAAGTCGAAATTCTTAAACGCTTGTTACAATTTGTATAATATATTAGGGCAATATAAAAATTTAAAATATTAAATAAATTAGTTAATCAGCTAAAGTTAAAAGAATAAAATAAGATTTAATATGAATTTAATACATCGTTTATTTATATTGCCTATTATTATCCATTAGAATTATTCTACTCGAGGTTAAAGGATAATAAAGTACGTCATTCAGAAAATTTAATAGGCTATTTAATTTGCATGTATATTAGGTATGCTTAATTACGTTTAACTCAGTACATATTTTGTAACATTCTCTGCACGCCTCACAATCATTTAAAACTGTTTGACAGCTCTTAAAATATATTAGCCATTGCCACCGGAATAAGTTATGAGCTAGCTTTACTGTTTCCTTAGTGTATAGGTTTATTTGCGTTGAATAGTTCTTAAAATAAATCTATTTACATTTAGTAAATGTAATTAATTTTTAAAAGTTTAGTTTAGTTCAACTTGACCTCTCTTGTAACACACAAGTTTTTCAATTTTCTTTGATTTTCATAAAGTGAAATCTATTCTATCCATTGTATTTATCAAGAGTTACAGAAAGAATTTAGTGATGTGCTATTTCTCCCACCACATTTGAAACATTGTTGGTGGTTAGTGGTAGTAGTTATAGATAGTTAGTGGAACCTAACACCGTAATTTGTTAGTAAATTGGAGTCAAATGTATATATATAATTCTTACTATTTTTTAATAAGCAATATATATCATTATAATCATTTTACTGGTACTTTGGTAAAATATACTTTTTTTTTAAAGTAGCCATTTTATTTAAGTGTAATTTTATTATTTATTATGGTTAGCCTACCATAAATTAAAATAACCTATCACTACCGCAATATAGACAAATATCTAACTAAAACTCCCATGATAAAGAATAAGAACATGCATATATTATCTTCAAAACGCTTAGTTACTTTCATATCCGGCTACTTTTAATCAAGAGTGTGTACATGACCGAATTAGGCAAACTTTGCCCAAACTTTGCGTCATGAATTATCCACTCCTTTCCTTGAAATGGTTATCTTTGAACGGAAACATTCATTTTTCCATGTAGTAACGAGTTTTCAGAATGGACGTGCTTTGTTCATTTAAATTTAAATTAAACTCCCAATTACGTACATTTAATCTGTTTAAGACTCGTTTAAAATAATTTAGAGTGTTAGATATGGACCAATTAATTGTATTATCATTTATATTAAAACATAGATAATATAATTAATGTATTTAAATATGTGGATAAGAAAACAGTGTTTACAAAAATTACCTTAATATACTTACTTATAAAAGAATCAGACACGATCACAATATCTATAAAAAGTGCTTACGTACTAAGAATAAGAATATTTTTAATTTATAAATAGTCCAAAAATATATAGCGTTCCAGAAGCCAGTCGTGGCGCAGGGACACGACTGTAACTGTAAACTCGACAGGTTGTGAATTCGAATCCGACTTGAGGAAATGAAATATTTTCTTCGCTCTGGCGTCAAAACCCAGCACGGCGTTGAGTTTCGTCAACATGCAGTGCTTCCCGAATTCGGTGAAAAGTAGAGAGAGGAAAGTCTCATACCTGGCTCCCTCTGTCTTCCCTACTACATGCGGAATATGGGGTGAAACTGAAAAATCTATAAAAAATAATAACGTTCTCGATATTATAGACTTTTGCACTACACAGTACAGATATTCATCACACAAGCCGTTCCCGTGATCTCCGGCAAGTAGTCATAGTCTAACGTGTCATCAAAAAGGAAACTTTAATATTTTAGTGACCTTAATGAGTCATATAAAATGTATTTTACTAACGATAAAATTACTATAAAATTTCTTAAAATACTATATGATACATACTTATTTAGAAAGCGTATAAAAAATTCTTCATATTATTATAAGTAACAGAGGCCAGTCGTGACGCAGCGGCACGAGGTGTGACTGTAAAACCGACTGGTTGTGGGTTCCATCCCCACTCGAGGAGATGAAATATTTACTTAAATTTATATTTTCATTTCTTCGCTCTGGTGTCGAGGTTAAGCGCGGCGTTGAGTTCTGCCACTCAACACGCAATGCCTCCAGAATTCGGCAGAAAGTGGGGAACGAAGTGTCTTAACACTAGGTTCCCTCTGCCTACCCTGCTGTGTGTAGGATACAGCGTGAAGCTGATTTGATTTTTATTATAACTAACACGCAGTTATAATGGAGAGCAACGATAGGACGCGCTCTTGCACGTACAATATTATTATTGTCGAGTTTCAGTATTTAAATAAATTTCTGATAGCAAAAATCTTAATAAACGGTACCTTCTGATGGCATAATATAAAATCTTAATTATGTTACTTCTGAATCTCTAAAAGACATTGGGCTACTCACGATTACAACGATAAAAGGTTCTAACTACAAGACATATTAGACAATCATGAGCCGAAGCATTATTTATTAAATAATATTAAAAAAGTTTTCAGGGAATCAGTTACAATATTATACATATATTCTAAGAAATTTACTTTTTATTTTGATATTAAAATACAAACATACGTTTCTATATTTATATTAGAACGACAATACTGAATATGTTTACCAATAAATTTCTATCATTTATCACAAAAATATGAGTTATCAATGCTTTTTCGAATATAAACGAATGTTAAACATCTCATACGCGACGCAGTGGCTTCATCAATTCTCTTTATAGGCACTTTTCTTGCCATCATCACTATCTCGCTGGGGACGTTAAATTTTACGAGGCTGACTCATTTCAGAGAGGCTATACTATTAGTCATTTACAATGATAAAATCCGGGACCGATATTTCCTAAGCGATTTTCTTGTCGATCATCAACCCACAAATGAGGGTAATGTTTGGATAAAGTGTTATTGATATAAGATATTTTAAATTAAATAAATATTTTAAAAGTATAAGTTTTAAGGCAAATTTTATATACTTAAATTTTGTAATAACAATGCAATGTATTGTTTTTTCACAGTACCTATTATATTTTAGACTAGCGACCTGCTCGCGGCTTCGCCCGCTTATACTACACAATTATTTATTTTCTCACCCGAATTACTTTCGTGATGTAATAAGTATTATTACACTATCGTTTTAAAGACAATATCCATACATTAAAGCAAAAGTTTTAGCCAATACAGTAAAACACTTGTTTTGTAGCAATACTAACGCATACAGTTTTCATATTGACACAACTTTTCTATTTCAATCGGTTAAAACCGGTAAAATCGGTTAAAATAAAACGGATTGAAATAAAACAACGTTAAATATTAAGGACTGTTTTCTAAAATACAACAGTGATCACTACATTTAAATCGGTTAAGCCGTTTTTAATATTAACATGAATACATGCATAGGCAAACCGAAAGGGTCTTAACATTAGGTTTTTCTGCTTACCTTATCTAACCTTACTAATTGTATATTCACGCATCTCCTATATTTTAAGGAAGATACCGAAAAAAATATAGTAGTTCATTCATCAATTCCTTAATCTCCATTTATTTTAATTTTAGACAAGTCGCGCTGTGCGGTATCAGTTGTGTGGGTGTGCCGCAATTTGAGTATAATTTGGACACATAATTGCATCGAAATTCAAGAATATAATACGAATACTAATCAAATTGTTTCAATACAAAAGTAACATTACCAACAAAGAAGTTTTCATAACAACTGGTTTAACTCAAAAACTCAGGATGCCTTATCAAATTGAATTAAAATAACTAAAGTTTAGTTGCCGACGCCTCGAGCTGCCACCGACGTACATTTTGAACTAACTCAGACCCAGTACATCTAACAGTATTCTGTAGACTGACGAGCACTCGCAGCTTTAATCTAAATTCTCCCGTGTAGATGTATCTGTCTGAAGCGGCACCACAAAACAGTGCAACACTGTAAAGTTTTAAATTACACATTATATCGTTATACCGTTTAGTTAAACGAGTTACCGAAATGGTATGATTTTCTCGCGTTAAACAACTAAAATCTCTGCACATATAATGTTTTGGCAACACTTTATGGTGGCACGTTTAAAGATTAAATTTATGCATCGTATTTAAAAGTGGATAATTGCTACGTGGATTTGTAAGTCTAGGTGCGGATATATGATTTTGTTGACCACTTTTCGCTAATTTTGGGTATAGTCGTATTTCAAGATTTGAATATTATATTTCCAGAAATGATCATTTTTATTATTAAAGCAACTTGAGGGAATTGCTTCAGTTTTGAATCAGATTTTCTAAATTAACTCATTTTGTTATAATACAAAAATACATTTATATTTTTTTAACTGTCTTATAACGAAATATCGTGCACACAATAAAAATAATTAAACATCTTCCGATAAATAACGAATATCTTAGTAATATCATATAAATAAAAAATAAATCAGCTTCATGCTGTATCCCGCACACAGCAGGGTAAGCAGAGGGAACCTAGTGTTAAGACACTCCGTTCCCCACTTTCTGCCGAATTCTCGGAGGCATTGCGTGTTGAGTGGCAAAACTCAACGCCGCGCTTTGCCTAGACACCAGAGCGAAGATACGGAAATGTAAATTTAAGTAAATATTTCATCTCCTCGAATGGGGATCGAACCAACAACCAGTCGGTTTTACAATGATACTTTGTGCCGCTGCGCCAATACGACGATCATATAAATAATTTAAATATTCAAATCTAATAAAATTTTCATTACCAAACCTAATCTTTCATATCAAAACTTTTGAAGACAATTCGTATAAAGTTTATGTATTCGTAAAATTTAAGGTCAAAATGATTCAAGCGAACGTCGAATGCCGCTTCAACCCAAAGTTTTATCAGACGCGGGCACGCGCCTTAGCCATAATCCTAATTAATTAGTACGGTATGTGGTTTGAGTAAGCTAACAAAATTAAAGCTACACAAAAACACTCTCTTTGACGATGTAATAAACTTAATGCGAAATTATTGAAGTGTCTCTTAATTTTGTAAAAAAAACACACGAACGAGCGCGTGAGTATGTATACGCGATGGTTGTGGGTTGGATTCCCACTCGAAAAAATAAAATATTTAATATTTTAATTTCGTCAGCGTAGAGTTGCACACTGCACTTTGCCACACACGCAATGTCTCAAGAATTCGGCGGGAAGTGGGAGACGGTATTGTCTTAATGAAAAACACGGTGTCTTTAAGGCTCCCAGATTCCTTATACCTACCCTGCTACATATTCCGCACAAGCGGGATACAGCATCAAGCTTAAAAAAATATATAATAAAAATATAATAAAGCGAAAGCGTTTGTTAGTGTGTTTGATTGTTTAACCGCTAAGATCTCTGAATCTATTGGTCCGATTTACTTTTTTTTTGTTAGCAACATTCTTCCGTAGTGCTATAGACTATATAATATTACATTATAAGTCTTAGTTAGCCTTAAATAACTAAATAACAATACACCATCTGATAGCTTTAGCTTTAAAATAAATAGTAAATTACGAGTATATCAGTATACTGTATGAAAAATATATATATAAATCATAAATCAAATAAATCAGCTTCACGCTGTATCCCGCACACAGCAGGGTAGGCAGAGGGAACCTAGTCTTAAGACACTCCGTTCCCCACTTTCTGCCGAATTCTGGAGTCATTGCGTGTTGAGGAAATTTTTGCTGATAAGTGTAGGATTTTACAACATGTAATTTGTACGTATACTCTTTATTTCTCTTCGAGAAAATGTAAATTTAAAATATTTCAACGCTCTGTCTACGGCCACAAGCCTAGCCTTAAGTCTCGCGGAGGGCGTCCTTACCACAGATGACATCCTCTCAAGCAGCCACGTAGTGCTTGCACTATCTTAGAATTATGAAAATACAACTTCATGATTGAATGTATCCATCTGTCATTAAGCAAATACAGCATAATAAAAATATTATTATATCAACTAACTATACTGCCAACAGATTAATAGGTGGAACGCGGGCGAAGCCGCGAGTGGGCAGCTAATGTATAACTGTAACTAGTTTTGTAATTATTTTACAATCATTACTTGCTGTATTTACTAAGACAAGTTTTCATTCTCTTACCGGCCTAGGAATAAGTTAAAAAAGTGACGGATCTCACATGGTATCTTTTTGCTTGCAT
>DWQW01002959.1:0-24492 GCA_018249695.1 Heliconius erato demophoon
AAAACAATTATATACGTATGCAACATGTAACTTAATAAAGAAAATTATGTGCGGTAATCTACATTCGAGCCTAAAATTTAAAATTCAAACTTATAAACATACAATGAGATATAAAAACAAAATTCAAGCAAGAAAGCCAAGAACTACCTGCTACGGAATTAAAAATATTATGTTTGAGGGTGTTCAACTATTTAATAACTTGCCAAATTGTATAAAAACGTGTACAATAGTAAAAGAATTTAAGAGAAATCTCAAATTATATGCATACTCCTTTCTCAATTAATATCTATTTATTTATTAAAGTAATACCTAACAACTTGCTAAACACGACCACTGGAAATTTGTTAATTTAAAATAACTTTGAGTAGTTATATATTAGTATTTAAGCTCAATATAAGCGAACATTGTTCTTTTTGATTAAATAAAGTTTTCTATAACCTTAACCTAGTGTTAAGACGCCCCGTTCCCCACTTTCTGCTGATTTTTGGAGGCATTGCGTGTTAGTGGCAGAATTCAACGCCGCGCTTAACCTCGATATCAGAGCGAAGAAATGGAAACATAGATTTAAGTAAATATTTCATCTGCTCGAGTGGGGATCGAATCCACAACCAGTCGGTTTTACAGTCACGCTTTGTGCCGCTGCGCCACGAGATTGTAATCATATTATTATTATCTTATATTACGTCTCACTCGATGACTTCACTCACCTTCTAATAGGAAGTTCAACAGGCTGGTTTGAAATCTAGAAAATAGATTGAACATTTATTTCTATTCGTTATACGCGAAAGGAAATAAGCATGCCTACAGGAAATGAGCCCTAGAAGTTGTGAGATGCAAACATTTATTTATTTTATGAACTTGTAGTTCCTGCGATTGAAGTGTCGGTCGATTTACCTGTCATGGCGGAGGGACACAAAGCGTGGCTGTAAACGCGACTGGTTGTGGGTTCGATCCTCACTTGAAGAAATTAAATATTTATATAAATTAATATTTCCATTTCGCCCTGGTGTCGAGATAAAGCGTTGAATAAGACGTTGAGTTTCGCCATCCTACAAGCAATGCCTCCAGAACTCGGTGGAAAGCGGTTAACGAAGTGTCTTGACACTAGCTTCCATCTGCCTAGTTTGCTGTGCGCGGGATATAGCGTGAAGCTGATTTTTATTTAGTATAATCACGAGTAAAAATCGTCTCAAATTTATAATTTTAAAGTTATCTCTTATATTTAAATTCAGCAATCCAACATACATATAATTACGAACGAAACTTTACCTTGAAAAGTTTGGACAAATATATCTTTACTTATAAAAGAAATAATTAGAATAATGCTACAAGTACTTATCCTAGGACGAGTAATATTTTAGTTCAAAATTCTAGTGAAATACAGCATTCATTTTATAATCGTGAAATCTAAAATACGTGGTATGTAATAAATCCTTTCGAAATTAATGAAAATAGTTAGAAATAAGATAATATATTTTGATCCATCTTTTGCATTTAGAAGTTCTTAATTTTAGAAGTCAGTACCAAAAACTCCGTTTTTGCACAAAACTAACAAAATGAAAATAACCAGAGAGAAAAGTTTTCAGCATTGTGGAAAGAGATGAAATTTAATAGATTCTAAATAGTATAGTAAAAAAATATATAATATAGTACGATTTTTTGCCATTGGTGGAAACTGCTTGCTAATTGATTTTTTCGTTAGTGGAAATATGTTGGTTCATTTTCAACCCCTTCTACAAAGCTCAAAGCTTATTTATGCAATAAAATCTGTCTGGTTCAGACGTCAAAAGGTGAGTACGCAGTCAAAGAGTAGAAAAGAATGCATTCGACAACGATATGATTCTGTGAATACTGTGGACCTGAAATTGACGTTTGAGGCAGGAAGTTTCGGCGTGAACACCCACGACCGACCCCCACCTGTCCTCCCACTCATCTGGACTTGTTGAAATGCTTGTTGCACCGAAACCGAAATTATATTGATTTTATTAGTGTTGATAGTCAGCTAAACGTTATAATATGAGAGACTGTGAATTAGAAAGTTTATGGTTTAAAAAGTAAATTATGAAAGTTTGAAGGTTGTAAATATTTATGTTATGATTGTTAACATTACATATTTGATTTATAATTATTTATGTTTAAATTACAATTACTTTTTAAATGGTTTCAGTAACAGAATTTTTATAAAATGACATTAAGAAACTTAAATTAAACAATACGTTTCTAATATCTGCAGTAATGACTGAACTGAGCTGGAAAAAATCTGTGAAATTAATGTACTTACGTTGTTAAAAAAATTAAATATTATATCATATATTTAAAAAATTTAAATACTATCAATGTTTATCGAGGCCAGTCGTGGCGCAATGGCACAAAGTATGATTGTAAGACCGACTGGTTGTGGGTTCGATTCCCACTCGAGGAGATGAAATATGTACTTAAATTTATATTTCCATTTCTTCGCTCTGGTGTCGAGGACAAGCGCGGCGTTGAGTTCTGCCGCTCCAGATTCAGCAGAAAGTGGGGAACGGATTGTTTTAACTCTGCCTACCCTACAGTATGCGGGATACAGCGTGAAGCTGATTTATTTTATTTTTATAAAATTATAAAGGCAACGATTTTTAACGATTCTATCTTCATTTATCATTCTGGTAAGATGAAATGTGGCGTTGGGATTCACCATTTAAATCTATTTTTTGATTCCGAAACAGAAAGTAGAAAATGCTAAATGCCCGCATAGCAGAGTAGACAAAGAGAAGATAGTGTTAAGATACTCCGATCCAATTTTCGAGACATTGCGTTTTAAGCGGTGGAAGTGAACGCCGCGCTTTATCCATCAGAACGAGGACTCCCCCGTTTTGACGGATAAATATATACTAGAATATATATGTAATATACTAGAAGGCACGATTTCATCAAATTCAATTCAATATGAAGTATTAGCATCACCTATTGTTTAGGTGAGCTACACTGCGGATGTTATCAGACAATATCCTGTATCCCAAGAGGTGTCTATTTCAACTCATCAACCATACAAAGGAACGCAAATTTCAAGATTCAATACGAAGAACATTCTTCAAATATGCTTCCACGATATTATGTTATTATAATGATTTATTATTATGTGGACCATGGACCACTCACAAAAATTTGAGAACCAATCAAGTGATTTTTTCTTTAAAATTATGGTCTTATACAAAAAAAAACTGGTCAAGTGCGAGTTGAACTCGCCCACCGAGGATTCCGTACCAATTTGTTGTAATTTCAGTTCAGTTCTTAGTTTATGGCATATAAAACTTTGTATAATTTTTTTTATAAAATACCAATAAATTTTCAATAAATTTCAGATTTTCCCTTTATTTGTATTGTAAGCTCTCACTTCGTACCAAATTCCATAATACAGTTATGCCGCCTTTGATTACGCAGCGAATTTCACACATAATGCAGTAAATACAATGCACCAATTCTTTTTTGATTACGTTAATTTAGATTGTAAGTCAGAAAAAATCTAGATTTTAAGTTTTAAAAGGTTGATTTTTGGAGCGTAGAAAAAATCTAGCTTCTATGAGACCGTATCTGCTGCTCAACAGGTAATGTCTGGAATCCGGCGAAAAGTGGGGAATATAGTGCTAAGGCTAACACTTCCCTCAACACCTTCCCTCCAACAGGTTCCCTCTGCCTAGTGCCTACCCTGTTGTATGCGGGATAAAGCGTGAATTATTTATTTTTGGTATATTATAGATTAATAATATAATTTTTCTTTCACCTTCACGATGAAGGCTTAGGAATATAAAAAGAAGTCGATATAGTAAGCCGTATTAGCATTGCTATGAAGGTTGCATAAAAAGATTTTATAGAGATAAAGTTAAAATTAAAGGCTTAAGTATTCTTAAAATATAATCTTTTAGAGAAATATGATTATTTTTATGTGAAACTCTGTTAGTCTAAATCTTTAAAAAAAACAGTCCTTATTTTATCTACGTATTAAATTTACAAAAATAAAATAAAAAAAAAAAAATTAAAAATATTATATTAAAACATATAACATAAACTTTTCCTTTAAAACTTCTACCATCAACTTAGTTTCAGATCAAATTGTTACTAAATTTACTTGTTTATCTACGTATGTAAATCGCGTGACCTGCTTTTAAATCATATAAATTGTGAAATGACGCAAGCATTTGACACCCATATTGTAAGGTTGTATTAAAAAAAATGTTAGTCTACCATCTTGAGTGTTCCTTCATGTTAGTTTTAGTTAAAAAAACATAGTCCGCCATCTTAGATTTAGAACGACGTCACATCACATAGCCATGCATTATCATTCAAAGTAAACGTGTATACATCATTTCAATTAGATGAAGATATCTGTTTCAAAATTAAATTTCAACAATCCACCCGAACGAACTGACATTGCAAGCTAAATATAACCTGGTAAAAACATGACATCTTTATAATGGACATTTTTCGTATATATTTTTATATACAGGCACTGATTAATTAAGTCACAAACAATATTTTACACATAAAATAAACTCACACACATTATTCTAGCTAAAAGTGAAGTACGTATATTCCGAACAAAAGTCTATTTCCACGTAATGGAGATTGCGCCAGGTGAGCTAAAATATTTCCCGGAACGTTTCCACTCGTGAACACAATATGGTGAAATGGGAACCCTATTTAAAAAATCAAAAAGGTATTTAGTAGCTTTTGTACGTGGTGTCAAAAGAGTCAATCGCGCGAGTGCTACGGTAATCCAATGTTTAACTTTTCCTTTGTCGTCCTGACGTGGCTACGTACAACCGGATATACTGGTACAATGTTAAGCTTTCATTTCAATTTTGCCCACTGTTGCCCAATTATTATTTTTTATTATGAAAAAACTTGTATATTTTAAGGTGCAATATTTTTTGTATAGATTTACTTTTGTACATATTATAAAATATTTTTATTTCTTCTAAAAACTAGATTTTTTAATGGTTTTGATAAACAAAGTAAATATTTCAACTTCTACTATATATGGAGTTGGAAATCCAAGATCCAAAGTGACCGGAAGTTTTCTATTTTTATTAGCATACTGTTGGAAAAATACAAAAATAATTTTCCCAGGGGGAGTCCATTGCATTGTTTTCACACTGCAAGCCAAGTGAATCCGCGGCCTGTTTTAGTTTTAATAAATTAATACACCCGTACCTCGCTCGCCTCATCTGTAAAACAGATTTTTGCCCAGCACAGCTACCGGTCTCTCACAAAAGGTTTTCGCTCATCGATTTTTGATGGGTATTTTTTAGTTTTTTCGCCGCTCCCGTACTTGCATTGCAAACATAGAATTTAATAACAACAATGTGATACAAAGGCTTGCTGAGTAATTAAATATTGACTCTATGAGAATGGAACGCCATTTCTATTTTGAAATATGACATTTCACTGTGTGGATTTTGAAGCCGAGAATTCGTAGCAGAATATTTCCGATACAATGGCTGGTTTTCAGACCACGAGTATGAATGTTATTTTGATACTAGTGAAAAGCCTAGCCTACGCTCTATATTTACTAAGATCAGTCTTAAGGCTGGATAAATAATACATTCCTTTATTTTTCTTATTAAAATACATTTTTTTTATCGTTATTATATGAAAATACAAGAATATTTCGACATTACTATGGTGTGAGTATAGCATTCACGGTTCGCCTGTCCTCTATAAACTGAAGCTTTGCATCCACTGCGTCGCCAAAGTCAATTAATCGGCCTCGTCAACCGAAACTTCAATCGGATTTGCATTTAACACCTTTTAGCTATTGATACGTGGACGATCGGACTGATGGTGGAAATTAAAAGTAAAGAGATTTTATATTTCTTATAAGACTTAAACTATGCCAATGACACTATTGGTTGTGAATTTTACATATGTTTTAGCGTCACGCCGTATCAAGCGTAAAAAGGCAAAGTTAAGGCACTCCGTTCCCATTTAGACACTACCGTTCCCCATTTTCGCGGAATACTGATTGGTCTTAATACTGAACGAAATGTCTTTTCTACATAGATTGGCTCGCTGTCGTAAATATATTATTTCTCATACAATTTTTTAAAAAGCAAATGCCGTTGTAAGGAGCGCGCTAAGCACAAAGCTTTGAAATCTGTTTTCTTATTTTTTGTGTTTTGTTACGTAGATAAAGCGGAAAAGCTCATTTTAATGTAGCAATAGAAATTAATATAAATGTTATTACAAAGTTTTTACAAATAAAAAAACATATTTATAAGCTAAGCTTGCTTTAAAATATTTTTTAATTCACCGTAAATACGAAGTAGAAATGAAAAACCGTAGACGTTGAGTTATCCGAGAAATTGCATTAACGCTAATTGAAGCTGTACAAACAGAGTAATGTTTTTACTTGACTTGAACCCACAAGCTTCAGGAGCAAAATATTTTTATTATTGTCCCTTCATAAAAGAACCTGAGATCGTCATGGTCCAGGGGCACAAAGGTGTGACTGTAAGGTGACGGTTGTGGGTTCGAAGCCAACTCGAGGGAATAATTTATTATTTATTAATAATGCAAAGCCTTGAAAAATTCGGCGGAAAGTGGGCAACAGGGTGTCGTAACACTAGGTTCCCTTTACCTATCCTGCTGTGTGCGGCATACATCATGAAACTGGGATGATTATTTTTTTTTATAAATAAATCTGTGTACTAACTTTGATATTATATTCTTTACTTTGAAATCTAAGACTCCTAAGTATTATATATTAAATATGACATAAAATAAAAATCAGCTTCACGCTGTATCCCGCACACTGCAGAGTAGGCAGAGGGAACCTAGTGTTAAGTAACTCCGTTTCCCACTTTCTGCCCACATGGGGATCGAACCCACAACCTGTCGGTTTTACAGTCCCACTTTGTGCCCCTGCGCCACGACAGGCCTCACTAAATATAACAGTAACTGAATAATCTACGTCCTGTTAATGCAAAACAGACAGACAAACAGCAAAACGATATATTAACTTGAGTCAACATAGATGGTAAACAACGCTATGTGAGTAAGTAAGCATTACATTCCATATTAGCGACCCTCTCGCGGCTTTGCCAGCGTTTACTGCACAAATATTTATTTTCTCATCTGAGTTACTTTCGTGATCTATTAACATAATTATTTTAAATACAATATCGATACATTGATAGCTTAAGTTTCAGGCAATTCAATAAAACACTTATTTTGTCAATGCAATTCTTTATAATGACACATTTTTTTATGAGCCGATTGAAATAAAACAAATACTTAATGTTAATGGAAGTATAGTATATAATGGACTTAAATCGCTTAAGCCGTTTCTGAGATTAGCGTGAACAAACGCACTGACAAACAGCCTTTTTTTGTCTTCAGTTCAGTTCATTGTTTTAGATTCTATTACGTTAATAAATGACCTTAATGACAGATTTCTCCATATCTTGAATGTACAGATAGAGATGAGTTACAGTTTTATTATATGTACTTATAGATATAACGGAGAAATATCTAATAATAATTAATAGTCTATTTTTAAGTGGCCATAGGGGCGCAATGCAACAATGTTTAACTGTTAAGCTCCATCACTAAGAATAAGTTCAAATCGAAGTCCAGTCCAGTAGAGAACGGGGTATTTTGACATTAGGTTTACTAGTTCTTATGTGACAGACTAAATAATATTTTTATTATTTATTATTTCTAATATCAGTAAAAACCTAACGAATACTGTGAAATGGCCCACATACGTAAGTGTTTCCAGGTCGACATGACATGATTACCTTCAAAAAGGGCGTCTATATCCACCTTAAAGGTCGACAACGCACCTGTAGTTCTTCTGATGTTGCACGGGGTCGTGGGCGGCGGTGATCACATAGCATCAGGTGACGCGAACACTCGTTTCCCTTGTATTTTCCATGAAAAAAAAATACATATATCAAACATTAAGCTACATCCGGTGGAGGCTAATTATTTACCGAGAACGACTAGATTAGACTTCTTACAACAAGTAGCTGTCTAGTTTCCTTGATTTCCGAGATAAAGAGTAAGCAATATATTTATAATAAAACTAAATTAGATAGAAATAAACATTTGTACTTACATATTTTTTATATTGTACTTTATTATCTTTCAATGTTCTTTTTTTACTTAATATGTTTTTATTTCACGCTGTATATCGCATATTGGGTATATGGTTGGACGTGGGGAAGCTAGTGTTAAGACACTCCGTTCCCCATTTTCCGCCTAAGTCTAGGCATTGCGTGTTGAGTGGCGGAACTCAACAACGCGCTTTGCCTTCTTACTGAAGCCAAGTAATGAAAATATTAATAAATAATAACTCATTACCTCGAGTGGGGATCGAGAGAGAGACACTCTCGCGTTTAGAGTCACACGCTGGTGCCACTGCACCAAAACGGCCTCAAGACAAGTGCAATGTGCTTTTAGGCCCTTGATACGACCATACAAATATGATTTATTATGACAAAATAATAACCCACATCGTTCCCAAAATACCTCTAGCGTGTATATAAGAAACTAT
The DNA here is from genome assembly GCA_018249695.1 of Heliconius erato demophoon. Taxonomy (NCBI): domain Eukaryota; kingdom Metazoa; phylum Arthropoda; class Insecta; order Lepidoptera; family Nymphalidae; genus Heliconius; species Heliconius erato. The sequence goes on from DWQW01002959.1 coordinate 8,540, forward strand.
TTAGCTACAATAATATTAATGAAAGTTATTGTTATTATATACGAGAATATGTAAAATCATACTTTTAATAGGCTTTTATTTATTTTTTTATTTTAAATAAGAAATCCATAGATAGTGTATATTGCACTATCTATAATAATTTGACTTTCAAGTTCTCACAATTTAATACATCACACAATAGAAAAAAATGTAGTCTGTTATTTAAAAGAATGTTATATTTAAAAAAATATCCAGAGTATACAGGTAAAATTCGCAGAAGCTCAGTGGAAGGAGCTTTAGACATAATCGTATATTACGTTTCAGAGGCTCAAATTCAAATCGTCCATTTTCAACTTTTTCAAATGAAAAAATATATTTTAGTGTCGAGGCATTTTATATTTAATTCAATATAAATGAGCTTTAAATGACGTCCATAATATGCACTTGAATATGAAGTTTTTGAAAAAACCATAAACTTATTTGCGATATGAAATATAAATGAGATGATTGCCACCTCTTGGTGTGTTCCCAATTACTGTGTAGTAACATACTCTACTTGTTTGTAAAGAACATTGCGATTATAGTATAAACCGTAAGATGTCGCTACAAAACAAATCAACACTTATTTTGAATTTATACAAGCGGATTCACGCGGCTTCTTAATACATACTAGAAAATATACCTGAGTCATTGAAATTAATTAACAAAATAAGTAAAAGTAACTAACTGAAAGAAATTCTAATTATTAAAAATAATATAACGACCTTAGGACACCGCCACCACATCGCCATCCATAAACATAACTAAAGGAAATTATTTATATAAAAGCTGAATTAAATCAGCTATATTATCAACATTATCAACGTAAAATAAATGTTTAAAACTTTCAAAATTAAAAGTAACATGTAAAATAATATGAGAATACAACAATATTTACCCAAACCAAGAAATAAAAAAAAATCTAACTAATCTACTATTCGAATAAGCGAAGAGAACCAAAGAAAAATATGAACTAATAATAAACAACAAATAGACGTATAAACATTAGTAGTTCTAAAATGTATAAAAATTTACAAAATTGTCAACGCCGTCTGCGTAGGCTAGGTCATTTTGAAACAGTGACATCTCCTAAAATATTTAGTGTAAAATGATGAACAGTAAAGTATAATTTCGATCTAGGTAAAGTGCTAAAGGACTATTATATTTATTTTGACAAGGGTGAATATTAAATTATAGAAAATACAATAACCAGTTTTTTTTTGTTTTTGTTATTGTGGCTCAACATTCAGAGATAAACATACTATCACGGATTTTTTTATAGATTTTTTAAAGCACAATATTTTTGTAGAGCATTGTTTTTATGTGTCTCATAAGGTTGAGTCAGCCAGCGCACGCCATGTGAGTGTTCAGGAAGGCACTCTTGGGCGACCTCTTAGAAGACCCTTAAGCAACTCTATATGAAATTTTATCACAATCGGATCAGCGGCATGGCCCTGATTGCGGCACTGACAGTATGTGTGTATGACAAAAATATACAATATCTTTACAAAAGTTCTGACGTGATAGTGGGTCATCGTCGTGGGTCAACGTCATCCTTACCAACTTTCACATTAATTATATCAAAAATAATAAGTACGATTTTTTCAAAGTAAAAACCTTGTACTAGCAAAATAAAAACGATTATTTATATATACAATCTTATGATTAATAAGTACCTACTATTAAATATATATATCAACAACAGTATTTTTAATGAAAAAGTAAGTCTTACTTTTTTTTGTATTTATTATTATCAAATATCCATACAAATATAATTTTACAATGATAAGGTACTACAAAAAAAACACGAAGGTTTGTCTCGAGTACCATAGATAAATATTCATTCATATTCGTAAAAATTATAGAAAAACTTAAACTATGGTAGGTTTTATTTTTTATAGCAGCACCTATTACATAATCTTTAGACTACTCTAGAAATAATTTCGATAGTATGCCTTATTTCAAATAATATGGTTTGAAATAAGGCATACTATCGAAATTATTTCTAATTTATTTTTACAAAAATGTGACGCTATAACAGTTGAGTAGCGTGTATACAACACATATATTTTTTGTTTTTAAATAGTTGGTTTATTTACCATTCATATCACATTTTATTAAACGAAATTTTGTTCAAATGTATCTTTTAAAGGTAAAGAATTTTAGAAATTGCGCCAATTGTACGCCATCTATTATTATCCATTGAAAATATGAAATGCTTGTAAAGAAACAAGATTTGAAGAAACAATTGTAAGTCAAAATATAGATGGTAGTAGATGTGATCATAAAAAGTAGAGTTGGAAAAAAAACTTTTAAAAATAAAATTTGGGACCAATCTCGCTCTGGTGTGAAAGGCAAAGCGCGGCGTTGAGTTTCGCCACTTAATACGCATTGTCTCCAGAATTCGGCGGGAAGTGAGGAATAGAAGTGTCTTAACACTAGGTTCCCAGGCTACCTCTGCCTATCCTCCTATTTGCGGAATATAGCATGAAGCTAAAAAATTATAAATTAACTTGCAATAAGTGTGATTTCCATAATTTAAATACAGAAGATAATACTATGACGTACCTGTAGCAATATTTTTAGCCGATTTTTTTTTTGACAGAGGTTCTTTATTCTACAACAATTTACGGTAAGTATAATCATTTAAAAAAGGTGTGAAAGAAAGTATACATACTTACATATAGTAAAAAAAATGGAGGTAAAATAAAAAAAATTACCATTTTTGACTGTATGAAGATTAAATGGGGGTAAAAAACTGTATTTTTATTCATATTTGTGAAAATGAAAGTTACTGGTAAAACTCAATCCGTTTTCCTTCTCCGAATACCGTCCAACTTGATGGAACTTCAATTCTTTTCGCAAAAAAGTAAAAATATGCCGTTACATTAGATAAACATCCTGGCCCAGGATTCCTGGGATCCGCAGGTAAGCGAAATTAGCTGAACGATTTTTGGAGTGGCTTCTCTTTGTAGACTGCGAAATTTTCTTTTTTCCGAAAATTATGCTAGAAAACTCTCTTTTCTTTACGAATTAACATGTCCGTATTTATATATATTAATAGCTATTAGATTATATTTTATGATAATCAAATATTTTATACAATATAATATTATTATATTTATGTATGCATGCATGTGTACATTTATATATGTTTAAGAATATAGAGCAAGTAAGCCGCCTACCTGTTTACATATGTACTTCCACACCTTAGGCCTGGCAGAGATCCTGCCCTGACCTGCTGTACATTTTCTATATGTTGATGTAAATTCTTACGAATTTTAGATCATAGAATAAAATATATATTATATTTACAATAAATAAATATCACTCATGAACAAAACTCTTATTACTATTTTATCCGTATTTCCCCTATGCGTTAATTTTAAGGTCTCTGAATTTTAATGAAACCAACGTAATTAAAGCCATTATCTTATTTATTAGCATTTGCAACGAGACAGAATTATCAATCTCGTTTTCAAAAATTGTACAAATTTATATAGGGATTGTCAGGAGTCCTGAAATTAAGGAGAGAAATAGTAATATATTTTTAACCAAACCAAACGCTAGCGCGATTTAAAAACATTCAATACCATCTGTTGAAGTAAAAGTAAGCCTTAAATAATATAAATTAAAACGCTTCTCTTTATATTTATAGGCTTTATACTTCCGATTTCAAAGAGTTTAATTACACTTTCTCATTAGAATCTTACACGCGTAGGAAACAAATCAAATTGTAGTATATTTCAAACAAGAAGTTCTTATAAGTATATTATCAATATATTAGCAGGCTTTATATATATATATATATATATATATATATATATATATATATATATGTATATGTGTGTATTATATAAGTAAATCCCACAACATATTTCGTTTTATAAAATCGACTAACTTAAAAATTTATACCACAATTTAAAAGTATTTTTCCCTTTCGTCTGTCGTTTAACCGATTTTAATAATAAGATATATTTTTATATAATAGTTTGTATTTTGTGCTTGTGTGTTATTTAAAAAATCATAATGAGATTTAAGATTAATCATAGACAGCGCCACCTGCTGTAAAATCATAAATTGTATTGTAATGTTTGAGGATTGTATCTTAATGTAGTCTGTTATAATTATAAGGTTTTTGTAATGGTAATTCGTATCTTATAATAAGACTGAGGGGTGAATTTTTTCCTTATAGATTGAAATAAAAAACAAAATTATAGCAAAATTTAAAAAATGTATATAATTTGTTTGAGAACTGCTTAAAATTACAAATTGATTATATTTCATTATTTATTTGTTTTAGATTATTCATTGGTCAGGTCAGGGGAAAACCAAAAGATTTTTTATTTTCTGATAATTTTATAAAACTTATTTTACTACAATATTGTAGTGTATATTATATTCTCTACATTGTGTGCCGTTAAGACATAGGTTTATGATTTAATCAATTTTTAAAGAGTTAGTTAAATCATCATATAATTGCTATAGATAATCAAATTTCAAATAGCAAAAATGACAACTGAACATTTTTTAACAGTTGTCAAATGTCAAGTGTACATAGTGTCAAAATCAAAACATTCAGGAAAACCTCTAAGTTTAAATGTCGGCTGTGAAAATCCAGATAACGATAAGCATTTAATTATGCTGTTTAGTTAAACAAGTATCAGGGTTCAAAGTGCAATTAGATAGGCAAAATATATAAATTTTATTTTGTTTGTTTTCGTACGCTTTAATTATGTCTGCTTATGGCAAATTCGGACCGCTGGTAGGGGCTATAGATGAGGGCACTTCAAGTGCTCGCTTTATTATATTTAAAGCCAATTCCTGTGAAGTCGTAGCGGTGCATCAGAAAGAATTAGAACAATATTTTCCCCAAGAAGGATGGGTGGAACAGGATCCTATCGCAATACTAGACGTAGTGACAACTTGCATAACAAGTGCTGTGGAACAATTAGTGTCTTTAGGTGGTTCCCCGAAGGTTAGTTATTGATTATTAACTCTTTAATTTTCATATGTTTATTTCTAAAAATATATATATATATATATATATATTTATTTTATTATTATTAAATTGTGTAAAGTGATCAATTTTTAAATATGATTATAGAATATAAAACAAAACATTTTAACTAGATATCTTAATAAATTCATACATAATTATAATAAATAAAATTTATATAATCAATCTAGGATAACATAGAGAAATACAGCAATGATTGTTGATATGCAATGTCTTGAATATGGGCAAAGTGGAGTACTGAGTGTGTGACATTAGCTTCTCTGCCAACACGGCTATTGTGTAATTTTTTAGCTTCATGTATCCCACATATAGCAGGGTAGAAATCCTAGTGAGAAGAATCTTTATTCCCTGCTCAATTTTTGAGACAGTGCCTGTTGATGAGTTGAACTCAATGCTGCGTTTGTGTTGTAACTAGAGCCAGGAAATGATATCCATTACCCTGACTGGAAATCAAATCCATAGCTGTGGTGTCTAAAAATGTGTATATGTCTACATTAAGTATGTGTGTATGTGACTGTCTCATGATAGTTTCTTATATTACATTATGTATTTATGATGAATTCCAGGACATCATAGCTGTAGGAGTTACCAACCAGAGAGAAACTACTATAGTATGGGATAAAATCACAGGGAAGCCCCTTCACAATGCTATAGTATGGCTCGATATGAGGACATCCTCTACTATTGACAAATTGCTTGATATGGTCCCTAATAAGACAAGGAATAAAAATTACTTGAAGGTAGGATTGTCATTTCTTTTTACATATTCCAATCATAATGTGGTTACAAAAAAATATATTTTTTTTTTTAATTTCTGAAAATATTAGGCTTAATACATAAATTTAAAAGTACAAAGCACAAGTGACAAATTTTACTTATTAATTAATTAATTAATTTTATTACATAAAATACATTAAATATGTTTTTTTTACAATAAAACTAAATATCTCTAAACACACACTCTTGTGCATTTCATATCAACCATCTCCTCAAGAGTCACAAATTGGTGCCACTGTGTTATGACAAATAATATATCCAAATTGAAAGGATGGGAACAAAATTATAGACTGATTGTCTGTAGTGTTTTCAGTATTTCAATACAAAGGGCTATAATCAATGAAAAGGGCCATAATATTATAAATTTACATCTTTTTCTTATGTCTATTATATGTACAGTCTATTATATGTTTGGAACAATAAATCATTACTTATATTGTGTAATTCAAATTTGCAATTCAAATCTTTGAAGGACACAAAAAAATGAATATTTGTAAGTAAATTATGATAATTATTGAGTATAGTCAGTAACATCAAAAGTTATGAAGCCCATACAGATGTTATATAAATATTTATTTTGCGTCAGTGCCAAAATTATGTGTGGTTATCCAACTATTACAATGTTTTGTTTGTTTTGCTTTTTAATTTACTTTTACACTATTACCTACATAAATTGTACATAGAAACATATATATTTTTTTGTTATTTATGTTTGTAATAAATAGTAACAATTTGCAAATATGGAATTATTGTTGCAATGCAAAATTGATTTAATGTGTTTTTTAAATTAAACTATATAACCTTATTAATTAAGTATATTTAGTATTATAATAAGTTCTTTGATTTTCACGATTATTACACATTTTAAATGAAACTATTTTAACCAGATTAATCATGTATATTTTAGATTATACATTTTGGAAATCCTACATTTCGAACATTTTGCAGTAGTCTGTGCATTATTATAGCAAACTATCTCCAACAATTTCTCAATTGGCTAGCGTACTGCTCTGGATTCCCGCAGAATGAGTTGATAGTATCTTGCCCTCTGGTACGGTTTGAGACTTCAATAATTTTATGAGTGGATCCCAGGTGGTTGAAAGTTTTCAGCCATCCTCTCTATTGAAATTAGGATATTTTTGTATTTGTATAGTCTTGCGGAACATTTTTCCATAGCGAGGATTTGGGATTTATCAAACCTAATGTAGTGGCTGGGTTTATCCACAGTATTCTCACACACAGCTGAGCTTTGATACATGCCCATTCTTGATATCGGAGATGTGTTCCTTCACCCTACCACCGATGCTTCTCTTTGTTTGACCAATGTAAGCCACAGTCACAATCTAGTTTGTATACACCTATACATTTAGTATTATACATTTTTGGAAACCTAATTTCAGTAGACATGATGGTTAGATATTTTATACCACCTCATAGAATCTTTTGATCCACTTCACTATAGGGCCAGATACAGTCAGCTCAATCTGCAAGAAGGTAAGGCAGTCTGTGCAAAATTGATATAATAATTATGGCTGAATGCCACCTCAATCTACCTATTACCACGGACTACTGTAGAATGTTCATAATGGCGGGTTTCCAAGAATGTATAATACTTATATGTGCAAATTAATTTGGTTAAATAGTTTTATTTTAATGTTTAATTGTAATAATCGCGAAAATCAAAGATCTTATGAGTTTTTTCCTTGCTGGCCTATGGTCCACTGCTGAAAGGACGCCTCAATATAGCCTAATAAATATTAATATATAATAAAATACGACGGTCTCACAATTTAAAAGGAACAAAAATACAAGTTCTTCGTTGTAACTTAAATAAACCAAAAATCTGTCTTTTAAAATAAATTCTTCCTTTTCGATGGCAGTTAAAAATGTAATATAATTAACTTCTGCTATTTACTTTTACATTTCAGCCATTATGTGGTCTCCCTCTGTCACCATACTTCAGTGCCGTTAAGCTCCGATGGCTCAGTGATAATGTTGATTCTGTAAAGCAAGCCATGAAAAAAGGCACTTGTTGCTTCGGCACTGTCGACACATGGATTATGTGGAATTTAACTGGTAAAATATTTAAGAAATTATTTTAATTATTTTAAAACTATTAAAAATGAATCAGCTTGTGCTGTCATTGAGGCTGTCTCGTCGTCTGTATAACGTCCTTGTAAATGTTAAGGTTGTTGGTTGTGGATGCTCTGGAAAATTATATATTTTCTTTTTTTTTTTCATTTCTCGCTGTGAAACGCAACGCCGCGCTTTGTCTATTTATTTATTTTTTCAGCTTCACGCTGTATCCCGCATATGGCAGGGTAGGCAAAAGCGAACCGAGTGTTATAACACTTTGTTCCGCACTCTTCGAATTTTCGAGGCATTGCGTGTTGAGTGGCGTAACTCAACGCCGCGCATTGTCACTTTAGCAGAGCTAAGAAATGAAAATAGTAATATTTAATAATAAATTTTCCGCGTGAGAATCAAATCTATAACTGTCGCGTTTACAAAAAGACACTATCTTACTGTACAACCACAGCTATATTACGTAACACTACGTATATATTATATTCAATTACAGTCAGGCAATAAAGACATGCCTAAATTTAAATTTTATGACATATAATAGTAATATGTTGCTAAATTTAAATATAAGAAAAAGTAAAAAAAAAATGAATTATTTATGTTTTATATATATTATTTAATTATTATTAAAATTGCAGAAGTATTTATTGTAATATACTTTCGCATTTTGAGGCATGTGATTATTTTATGTGTTCATTTCTATATAAAAATGCGAAAATACAAAATAATATATTGTAAAAGCTACAATTTATACCAAATTTATTTATTCTTCAGGTGGTGTGAATGGCGGTAAACATGTCACCGACGTAACGAACGCTTCACGCACGATGCTTATGAACATTGAGAATTTGAAATGGGATTCTTTACTAATGAAGTTTTTTGAAATACCACAATCTGTGCTCCCTGAAATTAAATCTAGCTCCGAAGTAAGTAAATATAATATTTATATGGATATATCAACTATTCTAGTATTGGTCATTGACATGAGGCTAGAGAAAATGAAATATTTATTTACATTTTATATTTCCATTTCTTCGCTCTGGTGTAGAGGCAAAACGCGGTCTTGAGTTCCGCCATTCAGCACGCAGTGCGTCCAGAATCTAGCATTGGTGACAGGCTGTATGGCTATTACTTACTAATCTCAAAAATAAAGAAAAAAAGTGTTATAGGTTTTTTTTAAAGGTTTTTAAGATATCATCCATTTATTATGTTGTATGTTGGCTTAATAAAATAAAACTGAAAAAGCTGTATGCTTCATGTTTATAAGGAAGATACATGATAAAATAATCAATAGTTGATACATTCATGATCGCGTTGTTGAAATTCATTAACACGCAATATCTCAAAAATATGGCGGAAACGGAAGTGTGTTAGTGGAAACAGAGTGTTTTAACACTAGGTTCCTTCTACCTGCCGTGCTATGTGCGGATTGTAGCGTGAAAGTAAAAGAGTGTAAGCTAAACAAAGCATATAACGACGGATTTGAATTCGATTACCATGAACGGGAATTAAAAAAAAAAAAATTTCATTTTTCGTGAGACAAAACGCAGCGTTGAGCTCCGCTATTCAGCACACAATGTCTCGAATTATGGGGGAAATTAGTGAATAGATTATTTCGACACTAGTCCCTAGAAAGCAGAAAGTGGGGAACGGAGTGTCTTAACATTAGGTTCCGTCTGCCTACCCTGCCGTGTGCGGGGTACAGCGTGAAGCTGATTTTTTTTTGTTTTTCATTTTTTAGTCCCTAGAAAATTGTAAATTTAAAAAATATGGACATTTCTAATTCCAGACGTATGGTTACATATCAAACGGCCCACTAACCGGTATACCAATATCGGGGTGTCTCGGTGATCAGCAAGCGGCCTTGGTCGGTCAAATGTGTCTCACCAAAGGCCAGGCCAAGGCCACTTATGGAACTGGTTGCTTTGTCCTATATAATACTGGAGATATAAGAGTTAGCTCCTCCAGGGGCTTGTTGACTACTGTGGCTTATCAGTTGGGCAGTGATAACGCGCCGTGTTATGCTTTAGAAGGATCGGTGAGTTATTTTTTTTTAATAAATTGTATAAGATATCCTTTTTTTTGTTCTAGATTGATAAATGTATGTATGTAGAAAGACAAACAGAATAGTAGACGTTCTTTTGTACATTTCTCTTAGATTTATTTATGGATAAATCTGTTAGTAAGATAAATTTTTACTTTAATATTATTGTAGAATCAAACCCACAACATTCGGGTTTACAGTGGCGTTCTATTTTTATTTTATTTATTACTTATAAATATATTTCAGGTGGCCATAGCTGGTGCGGCTCTCGGCTGGCTGCGAGACAACATAGGATTAATAGAAAACGCAAAAGATTCACAAGATATAGCTGAAAAAGCTACTGAAAATGGCAGCGTTGTATTTGTACCAGCTTTTAGTGGTCTCTATGCACCTTATTGGAGACAAGATGCACGAGGGTATGCATAATTATATTTAACTTTTGTTTATAATATGTATTGTTCGTATTTTTAAATAATCCTATTAATATCAATTTTGAGCTTTGACAGGGATTGTTACTATGGTGGCTATTTTATTACTATACTAGGGGCTTGTGGCTTCAACTACACAATTGCTTTTTTCTTTTTATTTTATATTGTATCCCGCGTATAGTAGGGTAGGCAGAGGGAACCTGGGAACCTAGTGTTATGCCACTCAGTTCTCATTAAAGCAGTTTCGTTCTCCGCTTACCGCCGAATGGTTGATAATATAATGTTAAAGCATTGCCTGTTGAGTGACGGAACTCAATGCCGCGCTTACCTTGTTACCAGAGTGAAGAAATTAAAATATTAAATATTTCATCCCCCAAGTGTCAATCAAACCCATAATCGTCGCCCTTACAGTCGCAGGCTTTTGCTTCTGCGCCACCACGGCCTCATTACTTTCTAATTTTCTTAATTAGTTTTGTGCTTTATTGACATAAAACTTTTAAAGACAATACCCATATATATTAAAAAAAAAGTTTCAGCCGAATCAATAAAACAGTTTTTTTATTTATTAACCGATTGAAATAACACAAGCACAAAATGTTAAGGAAAGTTTGCTAAAATACATTAGAAACTGCATTTGAATTGGTTTAACCGATTCTGAGACTACCGTGCATAAACACACTGACATTTTTTTTAAAAATCATCTTTTTGGGTTTTGTTATAGTGATAAATGCAATAATAGATTTTCTCATATATCCATAGACAGAAACATGATGATGATCAGTTACAAGTTTATTATATTATGTATAGGGTTTTATTTGTCAGTTCTATTAAGGAAATAAAGTGGCGTTAAGCTGTCCCACCTAGCAAAGTTTCGAATGCAAAACGTGGAGAACGGAGTGTCTTGACACAATACTCTCTCGGCTTACCAAGTGATAAAGCGTGGATCTGTTCAAATAACATAAGTTTTGTTTGTCAATTTTCAGAGAAAAAGCATTTATTTATGAATTATTAAATTTGTATTTCATTATAAAACACTGCATCGCTCACTTTTATACACATCGTCCTTCTTATAAACTCTTTTCACTTAGTTGATAATTAATTATATATTTTTTATAAATAATAATAAAATGAACAACGCTACAACTTCTCAATAAATAGATTTATGTGGTTTTAAAACTATTTATTATTATATTTTTTCTTATAATATTTTTTCCACAGAGTAATATGCGGAATTACAGAGGATACTAACTCAAATCACATTGTCAAAGCTGCCTTGGAAGCAGTTTGTTTTCAAGTAAGAGATATATTGGACGCCATGAACGAGGATTGCGGTATTCCACTTCAATTGTTGAAAGTATGTTGTATGTTATTATTTAAAATATAATTATTTCATTACTGTTTAATATATTTTATATTTTTTAAATTACAATATGCATATCTAGGACTAGTAAAAAATATAAAACTCTAAATAAAAATATTAAGTATTTTTGATTGATGGATTGATGTATCATAGAAAATTATACTATCATTTCATTAAATATTTTTATATATGGTTTGTATCCTATAAATGAGGGACTTAATTGTTAGTTTATTGTAATTTATCAGCATAAGTTCGGCTGTAAGACAAAAATAAACATTGTCAGCTTTAGCTTTAGTTAAGACTGCTAGCGTTAAGCTGTTTCCCACTTTCCGCCGTATTTTGGAGGTATTGGGTATTGAGTGGTGGAACTGAATGCTGTTCTTTGCCTAAATAAAAAAATAACAAAAAAAAATAGTATATAAATAATCTTATAGACTCAATCAATAATACTCTGTTACAGGTAGACGGTGGTATGACATCAAATGCACTAGTGATGCAAATGCAAGCTGATTTAATAGGCATTGACGTTATAAAAGCGGGATTTACGGAGAGCACCGCCTTGGGTGCCGCCATGGTGGCTTTTTGGGGATTGGATAAGAGCAAACAAGGAACAACTATTGCTATGTCAGCTGGAATCACCTATCAACCCAAAATGAGCGAAGATGACCGTGATATGAGATATAAACAGTGGAAAATGGCCGTCGAGAGGTCGTTGGGTTGGGAGCAAAACTAAAATGTAGAATAAAATATGTTGTTTGGTATATTTTGAAAAAAAAAAGTGAATGTCACTATTTCTTAATATACGACAATAATTATTTTAGTTAAGTGACCGTGATAGGTAAAATGGGAATGGTTATTTTAATTATATTCAATGCAACATATCAAAATCGAGATCTATATATATATATATATATATATATATATATATATATATATATATATATATATATATATATATATGTTTTTTTTTTTAGAATATGATAGAGAACAGTCGACGAGTCGTGGTCGCCCTGTACTTAGGTTCGGAACTGTTGCGAATTGTTCAGTCGGTAACAAAATAATCAAAAGTATGCAATATAAATCCTTATATCAAATCTGGGTAACTACAAAGCAACAACTACTCATCGACTTTACTGTATCTTGGATCTTCAGCTATCGGACGATGCTACAAAAATATTTACATACGGCTCTCATCTTCGTTTGACGCAATTGAAGTTTTTTAATAGTCTTACCGCATATTTAACATGTTTTATTTTTAAATAAGTGCAATTCTGTCATATTTACAAAAAATGAACGATATTAGGCTTAGAGAAAACGCTTTATGAAATTCTAAATATTTACTCGGTAGATTTATATTTTGTAGTAACTTTTTATATACTAAGTGTATATTGAAAATGATTTAGTATTAAAAAATGGCTTCTAAAGTTTAAATACATTATTGTAATGTAGCTCAATGCTCGAGTACAAACATTAATGGTGCCTTTGTGCTGAATATTAGATATTGTTATCAATAAAAATATTAAATTTCATAAAAATAATGTTTATAAGTATGGTGGAAAGAAATACATAGTTAGAAATAGGTGTCAGTACTAACTTGCCTAATTATTATAATAAACAATAATTTATTGTAGAAGCTATTAAGGATGTATTAAAAAATAACTAGACATTTATTGTATATTTGAATTAATTATCTGGGTTTAAAAAATCTGTTATTTCTAAAAATTAAATAAATCAGCTTCACGCTGTATCCCGTATGCAGCAAAGTAGGTAAAGGGAACCTAGTGTTAAGACACTTCGTTCCTCATTTTCCGCCGAACTATTCGAGGCATTACGTGTTGAGTGGCAGAACTCAACTCAACTTTTTGCTTTGGTACCAAAGCGAAGAAATGAAAATATTAAGAAATAATCGTTCTTTTCTTCGAATGGGGATCGAACCCACACCTGTCGCGTTACAATTACAGCCTTGCGCTACGACGGCCCATATATAAGTAAAGAAATTAATCGCTATTTACATTGACACTATATCATTATATACACATATATCTGAAACACCACACATTTGTGGTGTTTCAAATAGAGGGAAAAAAATTATACCTATTTTTGTCGTGACGATATAATATTGTATTGATATCAAACTTAAGGCCAGTCGTGGCGCAGGGGCACAAGGTGTGACTATAAAATCGACTGGTTGTGTGTTCGATCCCCACTCGAGGAGACGAAATATTGACTTAAATTTATATTTCCATTTCTTCGCTCTGGTGTCACGCTCAACACGCGATTCCTCCAGAATTCAGCAGAAAGTGGGGAACGGAGTGTCTTAACACTGGGTTCACTCTACCTACCCTTCAGAGTGCGGGATACAGCGTGAAGCTGATTTTTTTTTATTAAACGTTTCGTTTTATTATATAGTGACATTATATACATGATATGGAGGGCATAATATTTGAAATCATATACGTGACAGTATCTTATAATATTTTTTATTTATTTACGTCAAAATGTAAATTTCATTCAGTTTAATGTATTAAATTGTTAATTTAAAAAACATCAGTAGAATACTAGCTTTTTAGGCAACTACAAGGTCGTAGTAAATATTCCATAATTATATTCTTAGTTTTAAGACAAGTTTGTTAATATAAAGCTGACAATTCACGAAAAAAACATTTTTATGAGTTATTTATTCTCTTTTGGAGTAATATGATTTTTTTTTTAATAATGTTAATAAGTTAATTTTTACACAATAAATAATTTTTGACGATTGCATATTAAAATGAATATTGCACTGTTTATACTATATTTTTTATTAGTAAATCGAAATGGCGCTAATTTTTAATTATATTTTATAAGAAATAAAATTACATATGTTCATTCAATTTTTATTTTAACAATTTTATTATATATTAATAATGTTTTTAATGACTTTGTACATTAAAGGTAGTAGTATTAAAAAAAGTTAATACTAAAAAATATAATATTATATATGCACTTATAAAATTTAATAAATGTTTTTTTTTACCATTTTAAAAATGGAAGTAGAAATACAATTGTTAAAATTATTCATAAATGGTACTAAAATTGATATATTATTTGTGTAATATGATTATGATTTCTAGGCAACCAATTATTGTATAAAAAAAGCGTTGCCATAGCAACTTAGCAACGTGTATGTAACTATATAAAAGTGCATATTATTAAACTTGGTAGCGAGTGTATATTTTTTTTATACATTTTTTATATCAACTTCTCTACATAACTGTGCCAAATTTCATCCTCCGTCCTCACAATTTTCTTTAAAAAATGGTATAAAGTTTTTGGTTTATATAGTTATATAGATGAAATGATAAATTGTATTTTCCAAACACCTTTATACCCTGAAAACGAAATTGACCTAAGATGGCGATCATATGGAAAAAAAATGGAATAAAGACCTTTAAGGTTTGCTATTGTTTGACAGTTTCTTAATATTTTTCTTTACTCTGTGAGTAAATAACAATTTAAAGAAAAGTATTTGTTATGTTAATTGTTCTTTTGGCTTGTCATTTCTATAATATCTAACTTGATGATTTCTTATAGACACCAATATTCTTATTTATATCACTTATAATGACATTATTTTATTATAGAGTTTAGGGTACTAAGATGCCTTCGATGTATTCAATATCAAAACTAAACGTGATATAATATGGTTCATTTTAAAATCTTTTAAGATATTGTTAGTATAAAATATTTGTATTGCTTTTCTTATAACTTAATTATATTAAAGGAAAAAAGTACCATTTAAAATGTAGACAGACAGAAATCACCATTTAAAAATTATTAACGAATTAAATCAAATGAATCAACGAAACTAATCATAGTATTAGAATAACAATAAATGTCATTTGTATTATTGAATAGCGATATTATTAACTACATGGTAATATAATATAATATAATATATAATAAACAATGTTAAGACAAAAGTATCTTATAAAATGGATTTGTACAAAAAATATATATTTATATATTATGAAAAAGGCATTATGATGATTTAAAATTAATTGTAATAATATTCAATATGTATTTTAAAACTCTAAATTAGATTGTATTGTCTACGGAAGTGATTACAATTGTGGGGGATTTAAAGGATTTACTTTTTTTAAACTGCCGGTTGTCATAAAGGTGTTCCAGGTGGCATTGGGGCCGTTCAAGTATTACGTAAGCACTGTAGGAGGGGGGGGG